>PVIY010046688.1:0-18315 GCA_004026745.1 Myrmecophaga tridactyla
TTTAAAGATATAGATGCTAAAAACAGAAGATTTAACGTTCAATTGAGTAGAGGAATGGTATCTGCAATGACAAAAAGTTTGATCAAGCTGATGTAGCCTGGGAGAAGGAAAATAAAGAAGCAAAGAGAAAGTTGGGAACATAGAAAACAAAATAAAACAGCTGAAATGAGTGTAAATATATAATCGATGACAATAATGCATATATATATGCACCTTACTATTTAAAAGGGATTCTTAAATTTGATGTTAAAAAGTCAGCCATGTGCCCTTTAGGAGCCAAACAGCTCTTAGGTGACACAAAAATACTAAAAATAAAGCGATATGAAACCAATCATACTCCTGCAAAGGACTATTAATATCAGACAAAGCTGAATTTAAGGTGAAAGTTACTAAAAGTAACAATAACAAACGTTTCTTTGTAGTATGAATCCAATAACAGCCCTGAAATATATAAAGCAAACATTGGAATAATTAACAGGAAAAAGTTGACAAATCTCCAAATATAGTGGGTGATTTTAACACTTCTATTTGAGAAGCTGATAGCTTTAAAAATCATGTCTAATCGTGTATGTATATAAATGTGAATCTGAACCTGACAAATAGAGAATGCATGTGGAACATTTATAAAAATGGCTCTGTATTAGAACACAAAGTAAGTCTCAATAATTTCTGAAAAAAAATCTTCATTACTGACATGTTCTCTAGGCAGAATGCTGTAAAATTAGCACAGACAACAAAAAGATGGTTTAAGTATATGTTTGGAAACTAAGAAGCATGTTTCTAAATTATTCGTGGTTAAAAAGAAAATCATAACAGGAAATGAAAAGTATTTTGAATTGAAAATAATGAAAGCACTACATCTTCAAGCTTGTCTGATATAGTTTAACTGGTTCTTAGAAGGGCAATTTATAGTCTTGAGTGCATGTATTAGGAAATCAGAACAGCTGTGCATAATGTACAACCCAAGCAATCAACTCAACAATCTAGGAAAAGAGTAATAGAAACCAGAAAGAAAGAAACAATAAAGGTAAGGCTAAAAAGGAATAACCAATCTAACAAATAAAAATGGAACATCAACATAAAAGAAAGATATCAACAAAACTGAAAGTGAGTCCCATGGAAAGGCCACTACTTTAGCAAATCTTGAAATGGCTGCTCCATAAACAGAGAGAGAAGGCATAAAAAAAACAATATTCAGAATCAAAAAGAGAAAATGCCCAGAAATAGACTCAAGATTTTTTTTTTTTACCATAGAAAAGAAGGGCATAAAAAATCGACTGTGTGCCAATCTCTCTGAAATTCCAGAGCATGCTTCTTTGGTGCCTTTTAAACTACCAAAGCACATGGCACAGAGCCCGAGACTGAATTGGCTTTCCATGGAGATTTTTTTGACTTGCAGAGCTGAATTAAAACTCTGGAGAAGAACATTCAATTACTTTAAGATTTATTTTACTCGATTTTGAGAAATGGAGCTCAATTTGGGTAGTATTTGTTCTGGTAGGGTTCATCAAGCCAGGTGGGTTTGATCAGAGCAGGTGAGGTATACAATCAGTGTGAGAAACATTTACCAGGATTCCAAAGCAGGAGCTCATCAGAGAAAGAAGGTGGGGAAAGAAATGTGCTGCTGAAGGAGCAGTCTTCATCAAGAAAAGGAGGCTGGTTATAGGGACATTGACGTCAAATATGTCACTTCACCAATCTGGACCAAATATATTCATCTTCAAACTGAGGATAATTGTAGCACCTGCTTCATGAGCTTGTGAAGATAATGAGTGTAGAGTTCCTGGTTCAGGGTGTGGCAGAATCACCACTCAGTAAGTAGAAGTGGCAGTGATGGCGACAACAAGGATGACATTTCTAGTAGTAGCAGTCAAGCAGCATAGGATGTGTAGGTATGGGGAGAGGAATGTTAGAAGACAAAAAGGAATAGTAGGTTCAAGTCAGATTATGATGGATCACGAATGCCACCCAAAAGGGTGGTCTTACCATACATGCCGAGGAGGCATCAAAGCTTTTGAGTTGGGACCTGCTGAATAAAATAGGGCATGGCCCAGGGGAAGGGAGGTGTGTGTGAAGGTCGACCATAGAGAAGGAAAGATTTCCTGGGAAGAAAACACTTTCTGGGTCTTGGTCTCCCAATCTGCCGTGGGTCTTACCACCACTAAATCCCCCCTTTAGATATTTTCACCCCCCTGCTATGGCATCAGAGGTGTGTGTGTGTGTGTGTGTGTGCTTAAATATGAGAAGCCACTAAAACCATAAGAATAGCTTTGCACAAATTTCACTCTATGGCTATGTTTTATTAGGATCCATTTATTCTCTAAACTAGAACATTGTGGAAGCATATTTATCAAACTTGGCTAATTGGGAAAGATCTCTCCCTGTTCGGATAGAAGGCTAGATGGGAGCATGGCTGATATTCTCCAGCCATGCACACTGTGGAATTGGCTGGCCTTGGCAGCTTTAAAAATTTTCAAAAGATGCAGCTGCTGTGTTTAATTTTCCTATCACTCTGCCTCCTGAACACATTGGCAACCTCAGAGGATGCAGAGACCTCGAGTCCTGACGAGTCTTAATAAAATGTGCTACAGAAAGTCAATAGACTGTCGAGTGAGACCTGCCTGCTTCCTTCTGTTACAATAACTTTTCTTTAAAACAAATTGGTAGAAAAATATAGGAACTGGTCGATGACTCAGTATTGTTGTGCCAACAGACCTACATCTTTATTCCATATTCTGGACCCCTCTGGCTTCTACATTTATGCCTGGACTCTCTCCCGTGGGCTTACCCTATTCCTCAACCCATGCCCCCATCTGTGCTTGGCCAGTTATAGACTGAATTAGCATTTTCAACACACATTTATGGAGCACTGGTATGGCCCATGTGCAATACAGGGCATGAATAATCCACAGATGGATCAGATATATTCTAGCCTTCAAGAGTCTCGTGGGCAAAACGGTTGTATAAACCAGAAGACCAGCAGTGTGCCGTGTGCTCTAACTGGAGGTGAGCAAAGGGCAGAGGGAGCATGGGAGATGAAGAACCTAAGTCTTTCAGGTAGAACCAGGAAAGACTTCACTGCAAAGGTGGCATTTGGATGGAGTCTTGAAGGATGAATAGCTGTTTCCCAGGTAGTTGAGATAGGGGAGAATATCCTCTGCAGAAGGAACAGCATAATCCAAGGCAGATGTACAATGGATCCTGGTGGGTTGGGTAACTTCAAGGAAGTCCACGGGGCTGAGATAGAAAAACCACCTTGTTCAGCCAAGAGTCTACATGGGACACTCACTGCGGGGCATGGCCAGGCTCTGAGGAGGCAGCAGCTGAGAAGATCTTTGGCAGAGTCTGCTGGTGGGACGCATCATCCACCCTGCCACCTCCCATGTCCTTGACAAAGCTGCCATCGTCACCATCACGACCATCTCCCTCATAATTGTGATAGGAGGAGCCATATTCCCCCCATCCCGATGTTTCTGCTAAAGCCATACAAAATGGAAACAGAAACTTCAGAGCTCCTGGAAGTGTGGACACGTAGTTCCTGTCCTTGTCTCCACCTTCTCGTTTACTCCTTCCCAAGGAAGTAGCTCAGTCCCTCTGGGCCACTCCTTTCTTGACCCAACTGATGACAGCTGCAGGATTTTTTTAGGAGGGAGGGGGGGTGATTTTTTTCAATTTTATTTAGATATATTCACACACGACACAACCCATCCAAAGTATCCAATCACTGGCTCACAGTATCATCTCATTGTCATGCATACATCCCCATGACTGACTTTAGAATATTTCCATTACTCCAGAACAGAAATAAGAATAAAAAATAAAACCTCAGTCTTCCCATGCCCCTCAAAACCCCTATTGTTGACCCATAGTATCGGCTTAGTAAATTTGCTACTGTTCATGAAAGACTGTTAAAATATTATTGTTAACCTTAGTACATAGTTTGCAATAGCTATGTTTTTGCATACACATGCAAAATGCACCTCCATATTATTTTTTGCATTTGTATTGATTCATGCAAGAACTCATTTATACACATGACTTTAAACAACTGCTTTCAATCAAATTCACCTACAATACATTATTATTTATTATAAACCCAAGAACAAGCTACCATCACCTCTGTCTACTCCCAAACATTTAAGTTCAACCTTGTTAACAGTTCTGTACACATTATGTAACTGCACCCCTTTTGCTAGCTTCTGTCACTCTCTAGGTACCCTAACTTCTACATTTTACCCATGCATAGCTTTATTTTATTATTCATCTAACTGTACACTGGCTAAAGGGAGTATCAGTCACAAGTTTTTTGCAATCATACAGTCACAAGACAAAAGCTATATAGTTGTACAATCACTATCAAAGATCAAGGCTACTGGGTTGCATTGCAGCAATTTCAGTTATTTCCTTCTGGCTATTCTAATACAGTAGAAACCAAAAGGAAATGCACACACACACACACACACAAATATGCATACATGCATACATATATAATCATTAGATATATGTATATATGATATACAATGATTCAGTAGTGATATTCATTTGTTAAATCCTAACTTCTCTATTACAACTCCTACCACTCATTTGATCAATCTCACAATCTTCAATGGTATTTGGGCAATGACCCTTCTATCTACTTCATGCTGAAAAGGGGTGTCAACATTATGGAGTAGAGGAATGCAATTGGTTAATGTAATTGGAAAGACTGGTACCTCTGGGTTTCAGGGCTTTTCTGGCATAGGAACAATCTGGAGGTTTTAATGTTCTGAAAAAATAAACTTAATAAGTAAAACTTTTATAAAGTCTCAGTTAGAGTCCAAAGTTTTCTTTAGTGTTTGCAGGAATACTGTTACTTGAGATTTGGCATATCACGGCAATTTGCAATATCTAGCTGAAGCCTGCATGCAGAGTAATCTCCAGAATGACCTCTTGACTCTACTTGAAATTTGTTAGAGTCAAGAAATTTCAGGTTTCACTGAAACCTTATTTTGCTTCATTTATTTTGCCCCTTTTGGTTAAGAAGGGCCAGGCTCATTCCTGGAAGGCATGTCTCATGTAGAAACGAGGGTAATGAGTTTATTTGCAGAGTTTGGCTTGGAGAGAGAGTGAGGCCACATCTGAGCAACAAAAGAGGTTCTCTTAGGCAAAATTACAGATAGGCTGACCTTTGCCATTACAGAAATAAGTTTCAAAATGGCACGCTGCAAGATCAAGGGCTTAGCTTATTAAATTACAAGTCTGTAATGCATGAGAGAATATCAGGAATTCCCTGTGTGGGAAAGTTTAATAGTTTTATATGTTTTTTTTCCATTCCTTCAAGAGATTTTGCAAATACTTTTATTTTCTGCCCAAAATACTCTGGAATATATCAACGTATTACATTAAGATATACAGAATAACAAGTTCTCATTCCCTACTCTAGGCTCCATATATTTAGAATGTTTAATAATCTGTTCAGACAGGTTAAATTAGGTAGTATATTACAGAAAATTTAAATTTCGGACAAAATAAACATCTCTGCCTTTGGTCTCTCACAGAAGTTAAAGATTTCAAATTCAGAAAATAACATCCTTGACCCTGTATTCTGCTTTACCTTAGTCCTAACCAAATCAGCTTCAATCATAGCTGTAATTGAAGTCTAATCTCTTTATCAGCTTCTTTAACAGTTGCTGTTGGAGCAATGCTGACTTTCAGAGCTGCACAGCTCTAACTCTGAGTCTTCGGTGTCACACAGCTACCCAGAGTTTCAGGGAAATACCAGGTTATAAACACAGAGCACAGCACCTTAGAATTCAGAAAAAACAACAACAACAAAACCTCAGGAATAAATGCGACTGCGGTAGGAGCTTACATACTAGGCCCTAATTTTTTAGTAAGCATTTTCTAAATCAGACCATAGAATATGTCCTTTTGTTTCTGGCTTATTTCGCTCAACATAATGTCCTTCAGGTTCATTCATCTCATTGCAAGCCTGACATTTCGTTCTGTGTGTGAATATCTAATTGTATCCTTGCTATTACTACTTCTGTGTGTATTTGTAGTAACATGCCTGTGTAATCACATGATGACCCTATATTTAATCTCCTGTGGATCTGCCACCCCTGCCCTCCTGAGGGGCTGCACCTTTCTACTTTGCTACCTACATTGAATTGGCTTACCTCTCTCTCCATGTCCTCTCCAGCAATTGTATCTTTCTGTTTATTTATTTATTCATTTTATTTTGTACAATCATCGCTCATCACTCTCAATTTTAGACAAGTTTCATTGCTCCAAAGAGAAAAATAACAGATAGAAACTTACACACACACACAAAAAGAAAACCCGAAACACTCCATATATCTTATTCCTCCAATTATTTACCCCTAGTACTGGTGTGGTGCTAGTAAGGTATTACTGTTACTATTAAATATAGCCAATAGCATATTTGTTTAAATATAGCCAATTGCATTTACAAAAAATAGGTAATTTTACACTGCATACCACTCTATTATTAAGTCTTTGTGCAGGTGTCATACATCTGCAGTAGTTTATGTATGAACTTATGTATATTTGTAGTGTTAATTGGCAAAATAAGTGACTTTAAACAGCCTCTTTCAATCAAATTCACCTTCAGTATGGCACTAGTACTTTTATTCCCAATAATTATCTACCATCACCTCTACCTGTTCCCAAACATTTAAATTGAACTTCATTATCAAGTCTGTATATATTAGGTGACTGCTCCCCTATCTCGAATTTCTATCTCTGGGTCCCCTTAAAATTCTAAATTTTAAGACTCTGAGTTTGCCTTTTTTAGGTGTTTTATAATAGTGAAATTATACAATATCTGTCCATTTATGTCTGGTTTATTTCACTCAGCATTATTTCCTCAAGTTTCATCCATGTTGCCATATGCTTCAGGACCTCATTCCTTCTTACTACTAAGTAACAGTCCATTGCATGTGTATACCACACTTGGATTGTTTCCATCTTTTGGAAATTGTGAATAATGCTGCTATGAACATCAGTGTGCAGTTGTCTGTTCATGTCAATGCTTTCAGGTCTTCTGGGTATATACAGAATAGCTGGATCATAAGGAAACTCGATATTTAGTTTTTTGAAGAACCGTCAAACTATCTTCCACAGTGGCTGCGCCATTTTACATTCCCACTAACAGTGAATAAGTATTCCAGCCTTTTCACATGGTCTCCAACATTTGTAGTTTTCTGTTTGCTTTATAGTGGCCATTCTAATAAGTGTGAGATGATATCTCATTGTGGTTTTGATTTGCATTTCCCTAATAGTTAATGAAGACGAACATCTTTTCATGTACCTTTTAGCCATTTGTATTTCCTCTTTGGAAAAATCGTCTATTCATATCTTTTGCCCATTTTATAATTGGGTCATTTGTACTTTTGCTGTTGAGTTGTAGGATTTTTTTATATGTATATAAAATATCACCCCCAAATATATGGTTTCTAAATATTCTCTCCCATTGAGTTGGCTGCCTCTTCACTATTTTGACAAAGCCCTTTGAAGCACAGAAGTATTCAGTTCATTTATCTATTTTTTCTTTCAGTGCTTATGCTTTGGATATATAGTCTAAGAAGCTACCTCCTATCACTAGGTCTTGAAGATGTTTCCTTATATTATCTTCTAGGAGTGTTATGGTACTGGCTCTTATAATTAGGCCTGTGTTTCACTTTGAGTTCATTTTTGCAGTTGTCTGAAGTAGGGTTCCTCTTTCATTCCTGTGGATATGGAATCCAGTTCTCCCAACCCCATTTATTGAAGAGACTATTCCATCCCAGTTCAGTGGATTTGGGGGCTTTGTTAAAGACAATTGACCATATATCTGAGGGTCTCGTTCCAAACTCCCAATTCAATTCCGTGGTCAATATGTCTATCTTTATGCCAATACCATGCTGGCTTGTCCATTGTGGTTTTATAATAAATTTCAAAGTCAAGAAGTGTAAGTCCTCCCACTTGTTCTTCTTTTCTAGGGTGTTTTTGGCCATTTGTGGCCCCTTTGCCTTCCAAATGAACTTGATAATTAGCTTTTCAAACACTGAAAAGTAGGTTGTTGGAATTTTGATGGGTATTGTGTTGGATCTGTAGAGCAATTTGGGTAGAATTGACATCTTAATGACATTTAGCCTTCTTATACATGAACACGGGGAATATTTACACCTATTTAGATCTTCTTTGATCTCTTTTAGCCATGGGATGTAGTTTTCTCTGTATAAGTCCTTTACATCCTTAGTTAAGTTTATTCCTAGATACTTGATTTTTTTAGGTGCTATTGTGAATGGAATATTTTCTTAATTGCCTCCTTGGTTAGGTCGCTATTAGTGTATAGAAACACTGCTAATTTTTGTGCATTAATTTTATATCCTGTCACTTTGCTGAACTTAGTTCAAGAAGCTTTGCTGTAGATTTCTTGGGATTTTCCAAATATAGAATCATGTCATCTGCAAATAATGAGAATTTTACTTCTTCCTTTCTGATGTGGATGCCTTTTATTTCTTTTTCTTGCCTAATTGCTTTAGCTAGAACTTCTAGCACAATATTGAATGACACTGGTGACAGGGGCATCCTTGTCATGTTCCTGATCTTAAGGAGAAGGCTTTGAGTCTCTTACTGTTGAATATGACATAGGCAGTGGGTTTTTCATATGTGTCCTTTATCATGTTGAGGAAGTTTCCTTCTATCCCTGCCTTTTGAAGGGTTTTTATCTGAAAAAGATACTGAATTTTGTGGAATGCATTTTCAGCATCATTTGAGATGATCATGTGATTTTTCCTTTTGATTCGTTAATGTTGAATTACATTGATCGATTTTCTTGTGTTGAACCACCCTTGCATGCCTAGAATAAACTTCACTTGGTCATGGTATGTAATTCTTTTAATGTGCCTGTATTAGTTAGGGTTCTCTAGAGAAACAGAATCAACAGGGAACACTTGCAAATATAAAATTTATAAAAGTGTCTCGCGTGACCGTAGGAACACAGAGTCCAAAATCCACAGGGAAGGCTGCAAAGCCAACGACTCCGATGGAGGGTCTGGATGAACTCTGCAGGAAAGGCTCACCAGCCGAAGCAGGAATGGAACCTGTCTCCTCTGAGTCCTCCTTAAAAGGCTTCCCATGAGTAGATTTAGCATCACTAATTGCAGAAGATACTCCCCTTGGGCTGATTACAAATGGAATCAGCTGTGGATGAAGCTGACGTGATCATGACCTAATCCTATGAAATGTCCTCATTGCAACAGACAGGCCAGCGCTGGCCCAATCAGATAAACAGGTACCACAACTTGGCCGAGTTGACCCGTGTCCCTAACCATGACAGTGCCATTGAATTTGATTTGCATGTATTTTGTTGAGAATTTTTGCATCTATATTCATTAGGGAGATTGGTCTGCAGCTTTCCTTTCTTGTGGTATGTTTATCAGATTTTGATATTAGAGTGATGGTAGTTTCATAGAATGAATTAGGTAGTGTTCCTTTTACTTCAATTTTTTTGGAAGAATTTGAGCAGGAATGGTGTTAGTTCTTTTTTGGAATATTTGGTAAAATTTGCCTGTGAAACCATCTGGCTCTGGACTTTTCTCTGTAGGGAGGTTTTTTTTTAAAACATTTTTTATTGTATAATATAACATATGTACAAAACAAAGAAAGAAGAAAACAATAATTTTCAAAGCACTCTTCAATAAGTAGTTACAGGACAGATTCTAGAGTTTGTCATGGGCTACCATACCATCATCTTAGACATTTCCTCCTACCTGCTCCAAAACATTGGAGGTTAGAAAGAATTTCTTTTTATCATCACAGTTTACTTTGTTTTCTTTTTTGTGAAAAATAACATATATACAAAACAACAAATTTCAAAGCACATTGCAACAATTAGTTGTAGAACAGAATTCAGAGTTTGGTATGGGTTACAATTCCAAAATTTTAAGTTTTTACTCCTAGCTGCTCTAAGATCCTGGAGACTAAAAGAAATATCAACATAATGATTCAGCACTCATACTCATTTGCTAAACCCAATATTCTCTGTAAAACTCCACCATCACCTTTGCTCTTTCTCCCACTCTGTAGGGTATTTGGGCTATGGCCATTCTACCTTTTTCATGTAGGAAGGGGCTGTTAATAATATGCAGTAGGATAATGGAACTAGTTGATGTTTGGAGAAGCTGGCCCCTCTGCATTTTAGGACTTATCAGGTCCAGGGACCCATCTGGAGGTTTTAGGTTTCTGGAAAATTACCCTAGTGCATGGGACCTTTGTAGAATCTTATACAATGCCCTAAATGTTCTTTAGGATTGGCTGGAATGGGTTTTGGTTGGGGGTTGGCGATGATAGGTAACAATGTCTAACCTCTCGACTCCATTTGAACTCTCTCAGCCACTGATACCTTATTTGTTACACTTCTTTTCCACCTTTTGGTCAAGATGGCGTTGTTTATCCCATGGTGCTACGTCCAGACTCATCCTTGGGAGACATCTCTCACGCCACCAGGGAGCCTTTCACCTGTAGGGAGGGTTTTTGATGACTGAATCTATTTACTTGTGATTGATTTGTTGATGTCTTCTGTTTCTTTTCTAGTCAGTATAGGTTGTTCATGTGTTTCCAGCAAATTGTTCATTTCACCTAAGGTGTCTAGTTTATTGGCATACAGTTGTTCATAGCATACTCTTATGATTTCTTTTATTTCTTCAAGGTCTGTGGCAATGACTCTTCCCATTTCCTATTTTGCTTATTTACATCTTCTCTCTTTTTTTACTGTGTCAGACTAGCAAAAGGTTTGTCAATTTTGTTGATCTTCTCAGAAATCCGACTTTTTGTTTTATTGATTCTCTCTATTGTTTTTTGTTCTCCAATTAATTTACTTCTGCTTTAGCCTTTATTTATTTTCTTCTAGTTGCTTTAGAGTTAGTTTGAGGTTCTTTTTCTAGTTTCTTCAGTTGTTCAGTTAGGTCTTTTGTTTTAGCTCTTTCTTCCTTTTTAATGTAGGCATTTAGAGCTATAAATTTCCCTCAGCACCACCTCACTGCATCCCATAGATTTTGATATGTTGTATTCCCATTTTCATTCATCTCATGCAATTTCTTCTTTGACTCACTGATTGTTTAAGAGTGTTTTGTTTAACCTCCATTTACTTGTGAAAGTTCCAATTCTTTGGTGATGATTGATTTTCATTTTCATTCCATTATGGTCAGAGAAAGTTCTTTGAATAAATTCCATCTTTTTAAATTTATTAAGACCTGTTCTGCACCCCAGCATATGATCTATCCTAGAGAACGCTCCATGAACACTTGAAAAGAATGTATATCCTGGTGTTTTGGGCTGCAATGGTACATATATCTAATTCATTTGTCACATTGTCCAGGTTCTCTATTTCCTTATTGATCTTCTGTCTGGTTGCTCTATCTATAGTAATGTGGTGTATTGAATCTCCCACCGTTATTGTAGAAATGTCTATTGCTCCCTTTAGTTTTGCCAGTGTTTGCCTCACGTACTTTGGAGCTTCCTGATTGGATGTATAAATAATTATGATTGTTATTTCTTCTTAGTGAATTGCCCCTGTTATTAATAGAGAGTGTCCTCCCTTATCGCTTATGATGTCTGTGTCACTCTGAAACTATTATATATCCCAGAAAAGCTATGTTTTAATCCTGATCCAATCTTGTGCGGGCAGCTGTTTCTTTTAATCTTGATTCAACATTCTAGGGTGGAAACTTTTGATTAGATTATATCCATGGAGGTGTGGTGTGCCCAGTTATGGGTGTGGCCCTTTGATTAGATGGAGATGTGATTCCACTCCCTCAAGGTGGTTCTTGATTAGTTTACCAGAGTCCTTTAAAATGGGAAACATTTTGGAGAAACCTCAGATGCAGAGTTTGGAGAACAGTTGCTTCAGATCTGACAGAGACATGGATGTTTGGAGATGCTTGAAGTGCTGACAGTGAGAGCAGATGCCTAGACATGGGCAGAGCCCAGCAGATGTCACCATGTGCCTTCCCATGAGATGCTAAACAAGCCAGACCCAGAGGTCTGTCCCAGAGGAGCAAGTGAAGGTCCACAGATGCTTAGAGAAGAAACCACAAGAAACAGAGACTGAAAGTAATGGAGCCCAGGAACAAGGGACCAGCAGAAGCTAGCCATGTGCTTTCCCATCTGATGGAGGTATTCCATTTGGCATCAGCCTTTCTTAAGTGAAGGTAACATCTTGTTGATGCCTTAATTTGAACATTATCAGGGCCTTAGAACTGTAAACTGGTAACTTAATAAATTCCTCTTTTAAAAGCTGTTCCATTTCTGGTATATTGCATTCCAGCAGCTTTCATAAACTAATACAACATCTTTTCATTTAATGTCTATTTTGTCTGATATTAGTACAGCTACCCCTGCTTTCTTTTGGTTACAATTTGTGTGAAATATATATTTCTATCCTTTCACTTTCAACCTATTTGTATCCTTGAATCTAAGATGAGTCTCTTGAAAACAGCATGTAGATGGTTCATGGTTTTTAATTCACTCTGCCAATCTATATTTTTTAATTGGGAAGTTTAATCCTTTAACATTCAAAGTTATTACTGTAAAGACAGTTCTTGTTTCACCCATCTTATCCTTTGGGTTTTATTTGTCATATCTATTTTTTTCTCTCTTTCTTGTTATCCTTTAAGTAACCTTTACTAATATTCTTTAATTCTGTGCCCTCCTTCAACCTCTCTCTCTCTCTCCTGTCTTTCTTTCAACCAATAGAACTCCCTTTAAGTATTTCTTTCAGGACAGGTCTCTTATTAACAAATTTTCTCAACATTTGCTTGTCTGAAAATTTTAAACTTTCCTTTTGAAAGACAGTTTGTCTGTATAAAGAGTTCTTGGCTGCCAGCTTTTCTCTCTCAGAATCATAAATACATCATCCCACTGCCTTCTCACCTTCATAGAGCCCATTGAGTAGCTGGTACTTAGTCTTATGTGGCTTCCCTTGATGTGGTGAGTCGCTTTTCTCTTGCTGCTTTCTCCCCTTCAGCATTTGACAGTCTATTTAGTATTTGTCTTAGAGTGGGTCTATTTGGATTTGTTTTATTTTTAGTTTGTTTGGTTTCTTTGATTTGCATATTTATGTTTTTTATGAGTGTTGGGAAGTTTTCCCCAATTATCTCCTCAAATAATCTTCCTAGCCCTTTCCTCTTCTCTTCCCCTTCTGGGACACCAATGATTCCTATATTCATGTGGTTTGTATTGCCAGCCATTTCCCTGAGATCCAATTAAATTTTTCCATCTTTTTTCACCACTTGCTCTTTTGTGCATTTGAATTCAGTTACCCTGTCCTCTAGTTCACTTATTCTTTCTTCTACTTCTTCAAATCTATTGTTGTATGTCTCTAGTACAGTTTTAATTTGATCTCAATCTCTCTCATTTCTGTAAGCTCTGCTCTCTTTCTATTTATTCTTTCAAATTCTTCTTTTGCTCTTCTAGTGTCTTCTTGATGTCCTTTATGTCTTTAGTCAACTTTAGGAGATTTGTATGTACATCCTTGATTAGTTGTTCCAAATTCTGTGTCTTCTCTGGCTTTTTAATTTGCTTATTTGACCAAATCTTCTTGCATCATCATGTGCTTTGTGATTTTCTGTTGGTTTCTAGGCATTTGATTATCTTGATAAGGGTATTTTGAAAGTTGATTTTCCTCATTCGCCTAGATTTTGTAGTACTTGGGTTTGTGTTGAAGGTTTCCTTTGGCACTTGATTTATCAGCAATTCCTGCTAAACCAAGATCGAGGCCCCTTGCAGGAAATGCAAGTCTATTTGGAAATCTGTTGAAGATTGAGGAGAAAAGCAGTTTGCTAGAGAGCACTTTTGCTGTCTTTCCAGCAGATGGCACTCCTGCATCATCTCTTCCCCTCAAGCCCACCTCTTCCCACCTGCAGCCCACTGAACAAGGTCCAGACCAGGTGGGAGTCCAGTCAATGCAGCAGGCTTCCGCACATTTTGAAAACCATCAGCCCCAGAGATGGGGGTTGGGCATAATGCACCTCAGCAGAGAATCCACTTGTGAGCACGATGGGGGATGGGTGATTCCCAGGCTACTGAGTGGAAGGACCTCAGTCTGTGGATCTGAGAGGTTCTCTTTCCCCAGCTCACAGCTAGCCAGGAGGTGTTCTGCTTTTTGTTGACCCCCTAGATCCAGGCAGGCATGCACCCACCGGCCTCTGGGGCGGGATAGAGCTCTTGGAACTGCAGTGTGACTCTCTCCCTGGTCCCCATCTCTCTGCCTGTGCACGCCCTGAGTGCCCTGGGCCTCCATGGAGAAAGGCTATAGGCAATGGGACCTGGAGTCTCTCCCTTGCAGCCATTTGTCAGATCAGCTGTGCTATACATCCTCTACCTCTTCCCATGGGAGGGACCTCCAGTCCCCTGAAACTAGGCACGGCAGCCACCTATTTCAGGGTTGGAGGGGAGCAAGGTTTCTGTGTGTGGATAAACAAGGTTTCTGTTTCCCAGGTTCCCACACAGGAGCTCCTGGCTACAGGCCTGAGATGACTCCCAGCTGGCTGTCGAGGTCGCGTGTGGGAGGCACTCTCCTCCAGCATCCACTGCAGCCTGCACATAGCACCCAGCCCCAGGTGTGGGCACAAGCGAATAAACTCACCCTATCCTTTCAGCTGTATTTTCTCTGCTTTTCATCCAGGAGCTCTCTTATGTAATGTAGAAGTCCCTCTCTGGCCATTTATACCCTGGAACTGCTGTCCCGGTCATTTCCCACCTTTCCTCTAGTTATTCCACGGTGCAGAAGTTAGCTCTGCTTACAGTATTCCACCATCTTCTCATAAGTCAGCTGCCAGTTTTTATATGTTATTTTTCTCCCTTCCATGTGACCTGGGCTGTCAGTCATGGGTGGGTACATTCAATTTGGGTAGAAAGCCTGGTTTGGTTTGCAAGTGTTTTGTAACATTCTCCATGGAAGTCTCAGAACCTGGAGGGGTGTGTCCATTATTTATTTGCAAAATAATGCTGCATAAAACTACCTCTGAACCTCAGTGGTTACATCCATGAGGACTTACCGCTCATGTGTCAGCTGGCTCTGCTGCTATTGGCTTGCCTTGCTTAGGTCTGGCGTGTGGTGGCTATTGGTTGATCTAGAATGGCCTTGGCCTTGGAGTGACCTGGGTCTCCCCCACGGACTGAGCCAGGCATGCTCTCACCATGATGGCAGGGGTGCAAGAGACAAAGCAGAAGCATGCAAGGCCACCTGAGCCCTAGGTTTGGAGCAGCCACATCATCCCTTCTGCAGCATTCTGTTGAACACAGCAAGTTACAAGTCGTGTCTGGATTCACTGGCTGGGGAGATAAACTCACTGTCTTTAAGGAGAACAATTGCAAAAGGCATGGATACAAGAAAGGGAAAGAATTGGGTGTATGGACCTGATCGTTGGCTCAGAAACACAATCACTTCCCCCACCAGCATTAACTCTGGCTTCTTTATCACCATCACTCCACCTTCTGTCCACATGGCATTTGTATTACAATACACCTAGTTCTTTGATGAATGCGAACGCGTCTTACAAACTCTAAGGCTAGAATCTAGGATAAAGCATTTCCTTGAACGAGGAAGGGAAGTCATCACATTGATTTTATACATGAGGAAATAGACACCCAGCAGGGTTGGCTGATTTGGCCAAGGTCACACAGCTGGGCTACAGAGAGGAGGAGGCTTTTTTCACCCGTCCTGTTATTGGGTGACATGTGTGCCTCTACCCGCATCAGCAAAAGTGTTGATTTGCCTTGTACTTTCTCCAAATCCACAAACCCAAGGCTGCCCAATGCAGAAGTCTTCCAGGATTTGGGCTGCTCAGCTCCCTTGGAACTGGGAGCCTGCCTGCCTCACCCCAAAAGCTTAATTAAAGTGAAGATGAAGTACTCTCCATGACGGGTCACGCTTGGTGGCAGTCACCGTGCCAAGGACCCCGGCGGGGCCTCTGATGTTGAGAATTCGTCTCCAGCTTCTGCTCTGGCAGGAGCTTCCTCCGGGAGCCTCATTATAATTTCTTTGGTAATTAAAACAACAGATGTTATAATTAAAAGCCTCCTCATTAAATCACAAATAACTGAAGCTTGAGATGGGTCCTCACTGAACAGTGTCACCAAGTCACCTTTGGAGGAAATAAAAGCATGTGAAAGGGGAGGTCTTACCCGGCTCAGAGCTGCAAAAGGCGGCCAGGCTGAGGGTGTTTTGAGGTGTTGACAGGTGCAACAGGAAAGCCCAGGGTGGAGCCTCAGGCCTGAGGGAGGGAATGTGTGCTGGAAGAGCAGAGTTGCCCTCTGAAGGCTCTGTGGGGCTGGGATGGAGGAAACAGCCAAGTAATCAGAATCCGGAGGGATACTCTGCTTTGCTCATTCTCCAGCACTCAGAGCCAGGCCCATTGGGAGCTCCCAAGACTACTGACATAGAGCTTGGCCCATAGAAGGGAGTAAAGTGCTGGACTAGGGGCCAGGGTACTGAATTCTCCTCCCAGTGGGGTCTTTTGCTCCCTTGCTGTCCCCTTTCTGAGTCACAGCTCCATCGGGAAGCAGCCACCTAAACCTGAGCTGCTGGGTTTGCACAACTGGCTGCTGTGTGTACAGTCTGTGGTTCAGGCTGGGAGCTGCCTGGGCTGTTGTGATGTGTTTCTCCAAGGCACCTCACCAATGAGCTAGTTGAGGACAGCCGTGGGCAACGGCTGACTTCTGACACAGATCCACAGTGGGTGCATGGTAGGTGCTGCCTTCAGGAGCATGTGTGGGGGCGCTGGGGTGGCTGTGTTGTCTTCAGACCCCAAACGACCCCTCCCCATGCCCAACCATACCACTGAACTGGAGGGAGCTGCCAACTGCTCAGGGGTTGCATCAGTGTTCAGAGTTGTATTAGTCTCCTGTTGCTGCTATAACAAGTTACCATAAATGGAGTGGCTTAAAACAACACAAATGTA
This sequence comes from Myrmecophaga tridactyla, assembly GCA_004026745.1. Taxonomy (NCBI): domain Eukaryota; kingdom Metazoa; phylum Chordata; class Mammalia; order Pilosa; family Myrmecophagidae; genus Myrmecophaga; species Myrmecophaga tridactyla. The sequence goes on from PVIY010046688.1 coordinate 16,950, forward strand.
TTCATTCTCTTATAGTTCTGGAGCGAAGTCTGAGGTCTAAAATCAAGGTCTTAGCAGGGCTGCACTCCTTCTGAAGGCTCCAGGGAAGAATTCCTCTTCTGCCTTTTTCAGCTCTGGAGGCCTCCCAATTCCCTGGCTACTGACCCTCTCCTTGCATCACTCTAACCTCTTGCCTCTAATGCTGCTGGCTCTGCTCCTTCTGCCTCCTTCTTATAAGGATCCTTGGGATTCGACTGAGCCCGCCCAGATAAGCCAAGATAATTTCCCATCCCAAGATCCTCAAATTAATGTCCTCTGCAAAGTCCTTTTTGCCATTTACAGTCAAAGCCACAGGTTGCAGGGATTAGTAAGTGGACATCTTTGGGGGACGTTACTCAGCCAACCACATGGATAAACAGGTCTTGATAAGACAAGGCACTACCATTTATTAATCTTTATGCAAAGGACTCTGGAGTCACTAAGGATTGCCTTCTACTCCCACCATTTACTCGCTGTGTGGCCTTGGGGAAGAGTTATTTCCTGCCTCCTGCCTCCATTTCATTATCAACAAACCACAGAAAATAGGGCTGTCGTGAGGCTTAAAGGAATTGACACGGGTAAATGTTTTAGTTTCCCAGCTGCTAAACAAATACCTTACGTTGAGTTGCTTTGACCACAGGAATTTATTGGCTCATGGCTTCAGAGCCTGGAAGGATTGCTTCTTCCCAGGGCTGGTATCTTCTGGCTGCCGCATTCTTTGGGGGCCCTTGATATTTCTGTTACATGGCAATGCACGTGGTGGTGTCTCCTTTCTCTTCTGGATCCCGTTGACTTCCAGCTGCTGGCTGTGCATCCCCTCCCTCCAGCTTCTCTCTCCTATAACCGTCTGAATTTCATTCTGTCTATAATGACACCACTAAATAGTACTTATCTGTCTGTAAAACTGGAAATAATAAAGCTTGCCCTGCATGGCTTGTTTTAAGGAATAGATAAGTTTGCAAAGTGTCCAGCACATAGTACGTATTAATAAATGGTCATTATAGCGCTCACCCATGGCTCTGTCTGTCCATCCATCCATCCAACCAGTATTTACTGAGGGTTTACTGTGTGCTCGGTGCTAGGCTGAGCATGTAGCAGTGAGCCAGCAGGACAAAGTAGCTCTATGGGTCTCCCGTTCTCCCTTTCTCCCTCTCCCTGGCCTAATGTTTGAAGCTATGGCTTTGGTTTCTTTCCCCGCCCCCCTCAACTCCCACATGACCTGGTGCTTCTCTGAGCCAGTGAGATGGACACTTGGCCTGGCTCAAGCCATCTGGAGGAGGAGCACTGGCCTCCTGTGTACCTACCCACCAGGGGTATATGGGCCCAGGCTGCCCTAGGTGGGGCTCCA
>PVIY010046689.1:0-18316 GCA_004026745.1 Myrmecophaga tridactyla
TCTATCACTGTGGACATGAGCCAATGTACGTGCACCTCATCTGTTGCTCATTACATCTGTAGTTGGCTAGGAGGCATGCCTGCTGCAATGGATGATGTTTGATTTATTTGGCTGGTGCTTAAATGAGAGAGCTCAACGTAGCACAGCTCACGCAGCTCAGCATACCTCATCTCAGCACTCGCAGCTCAGCCCAGGCCTTTGGAAATGCAGAAAGAAATCACCCCAGGGAAAGTTGTTGGAACCCAGAGGCCTGGAGAAAAGGCCAGCAGAGATCACCCTGTGCCTTCCCACATAAGAAAGAACCTCAGTTGAAAATCAGCTGCCTTTCCTCTGAAGAACTAATGAAATAAGTCCCCTTTTATTAAAAGCCAGACCATCTCTGGTGTGCTACATTCCAGCAGCTAGCAAACTAGAACAAATAGCATAATACTACCTCATTGTATCACAATAATATAAGTATGCTGAATGTGAGCATGACTGAGGGAGAAAGGCTGGAGATATGTATGAAACTAGAAGGAAAGATAGAGGATAAAGACTGAGATGGTATAAATTAGGAATGCCTAGAGTGGACAATGATGGTAATTAAATGTACAAATAAAAAAATGTTTTGCTTGAGGGAGAATAAATGAATGTCAATATTGCAGGGTGTGTAGATGGGTTACGGGAAAAAGTACAATCAATGCTAGCTATTGGTTGGTAGTCAGCAGTAATGTTGTAATACTCTTCCACTGAATGTAATAAATGCATTATGTCAAAACTAAATGTCAATAGATGGGGGTGGGACATGGGAAAGGGGTATGGATTTTTGTGGAAGAAAAGGAAATGTCTTCATGTAGATTATGGTGGTGAAGGCATGTCAATACGCTTAGGTTGGACTGTATGATTTGTGAAACTGTTTAGAAATGAACAGAGAGAAACAAATGCTAGAGAAAATACGGGGAAAGAAATGTACCTATTCACTGTCAGTAGACAAAAAAGGGATCACAAAAAAGATGTGAATCCCCTTGAAGGGCAGTGTGGGGTTCTACGGGAGGCTAAGAGTGGGGCTGCCATATGATCCTGAAATCCTGTTGTTCAGTATATACCTGGAGGAACTGAGTGTAGGGACATGAAAAGACATTTGCACACTGGTGCTCATGCCGGCAGTGTTCATGATCCACAATGGATGGAAGTGGCCTAAGGGAACATCAACTGAGGAATGGAAGGGGGAACTATGGTGTATACATGCAATGTACTACTGAGCAGCCGCAAGAAGGAATGAAGGTGTGAGGCATGCAACTAGGTGTATGAACCTTAAGGACCATATATTCTATGAAATGTCAGGAACAAAAAGACAAATATTATCATGCCTCAATTATATGGACTAACTCTAATATAAAAACATGGTAAACTGAAGTTGAGAATGTGAGTTATCAGGTTGGGGCTTATAAGGGGTCCTAGACTGTAAGCTGTTACAGCAGTCACATATATATTCAGGATGTGTAACTGTTGTTTCTAAATTCTGAGGTACTGAGCTGTTTGTTTATAATCCAGTTGTTTCCAGAAACTTCTAATATTTATGTGACGCCTGAAACTCAGAAGCTATGAAAGTCAGCAGTACCCCATACAGGAACTGTTTAAAAAATTGAAAAAAGGATCAGACTTTGACTAGAGATATGAATGAAGTGATCTGGGTAGGACTAAGGTATATCAGAATTACAGGGTAAAGAATGATATCATCCACATTTTAAAACTTCAACTTCTGTTGTGAGACAAAATGGAGAGATATTGATTTGGTGCAAAATTTATATTCTGGGTAACACATTACCCGATTTAACTTGTATGGTCAGTTTAGTTGAACACCATAATTATGTGGAATCTTGAATAGGGTGTGAGATTTTGTTGGTTTCTCCAGGTTACAGTGATGTACCAATATACCCCAGAGTAATTTAAGCAGAGAATAAAGAATTATTTGCAAAATCCCTTTGGGGAACTGGGGAGAAAGGAGGAAATATTCAACTTCCCCAACTGGAGAATTCCTGATATTCTCACAAGCAGTGGGGACAACCAAATCAATGGGCTAAGCTCTTGGGGTTTGAACTTGGGGTTTGCCCCTATGAAATATACTCCTGCAAAGGACAGGCTAAGCCTACTTAAAATTAGGCCTAAGAGTCACCACAGTTAACCTCTTTTATTGCTCAATATGGCCTCTTTCTCTTTAAGCCTACTTAGCAGGTTTACTCACTTGCCCTCCTTCCTATGTGGGACATGACTGCCAGGGGTGTAAGTCTCCCTGGTAATGTGGAACAGAAATTCCAGGATGAACTGGGGCCCAGCATCAAGGGATTGAGAAAGCCTTCTTGACCAAAAGGGGGAAGAGTGAAATGAGACAAAATAAAGTTTCAGTGGCTGAGAGATTTCAAACAGAGTTGAGAGTTTATCATGGAGGTTATTCTTATGCACTATGTAGCTATCCCTTTTTAGTTTATGGTGTATTGGAGTGGCTGGAGGGAAGTACCTGAAACTGTTAAGCTGTGTTTCCAGTAGCCTTGATTTTTGAAGATGATTGTATAAAGATGTAACTTTTACAATGTAACTGTGTGGTTGTGAAAACCTTGTGTCTGATGCTCCTTTTATTCAGAGTATGGACAAGAGTAAAAAGATAAGGATAAAAATTAACAAATAAATAAATAATTGGACGGACAAAGGGTTAAAATAAATTGGGTAGGTGGAAATGCAATTTAGGGGCATGGCATTATGAGATTTTTCTTTTTTCCTCTTATTTGTTTCTCTGGAGTGATGCAAATGTTCTAAAAAAGGATCCTGGTGATGAATACACAACTATGTGATGATATTGTGAGTCATTGATTGTACACCATGTATGGGATGTATGTATGTGAAGATTTCTCAACAAAAATATTAAAAAGAAATAAAACAAAGTTTACAACATGATGCTGTTTTAATGTATTCCACAAAAAGCAAAGAAAGAATTGAATAAATTAAATGATGAGCGCTCATGCATTTTTAAAATATAATTTTTACATTACACAAATGATTTTTGGAATGTATTTGTGTGGAATTGCTTTTGCTTGAACTAATATTTTTTTGCATGTATAATCATACATTTCACTCATTAAAATGATGCAAGTCAATGCTTTTTAGTATATACCCAAAGTGTTATGCAAACATCATTACAATCAGTTTAAAACATTTTCATCACCCCCTGACAGAAACATTGTGCTCTTCAGCTTTTAACCTCCCAATCATCTAAAGCCCCTTGGTCCTATGCAAGCAGTAACTACTTTGTACCTATACAAATTTGTCTGTTATGCACATTTCATATAATTGTAATCATATAATATGATCTTTTGTTACTGGCTACTTTCATTTAACATAGCTTCAAGATTCATCCATGTTGCAGCAAGATTCAGCATTTTATTCACTGTCATGCTTGGATAATATTCTTTTGTATGTCTGTACCACATTTTGTCTATCCATTCATCAGTTGATAGACATTTGGGCTGCTTCTACCCTTTGGTTATCATGAGTAATACTGCAATAAACATTCATGTACAAGTTTTTTCTGGATGTTTTCATTTTCTTGGGTATATTACCTGGGATTGGAATTGCTGGATCAAATGGAAACCCTTAGTTTAAAATTTTGAGTAATTGCCAGAATGTTTTCAAAAGTAAATGTACTATTTTATATTCCCACCAGAGGTTTATGACAGTTCCAATTTCTCCACGTCCTTACCAACATTTGCTATTGACTATTGTATATCACTAATCTCACAAAAGTTTCAAATCCAACAGAGAAAATTCATTAAGTTTAAAGACTTGACAATAATCATCTGTGGTCTGATGCACTACCCTATGGGCCCACAGCTGTTCTGCCCTCTATTCCTGTGGTGTTTCCTTTTGCCCCTGTGCTGTCTGCAGATGATTTTGCCTGTCACTGCACCACCCATTGTACTACCACCTGGCTCTATGCCATCTGTGGCTCTTCCCCCGAACCACTGCTCTTCATTGCTTTATAAGGCTTTACCAGAAGTACCTTTAACATTCATATTTCTACCAACATTCTGTTCATGAAAATTTATGTTCTATAAGATAATAGAAGGTTTCTCTGCCATGGTGCTCACTTCCTTCAGAGCCCTCACCTGATCTAGGTCTTTTCTATCTTGCACCTCAAAATCCTTTACTCCTCTCCCCCATCACCCAATTCCAAAGCCACTTGCACATTTTTTTTGATGTTTGTTACTGTAGCACCTCAGTTCCAAGTACCAAAATCGAGAGCCACATGACAAATTATCACAAACATGGTGACTTAAAACAACAAGGATTTATTCTCATACATTCCCTAAATCCTGAAATTCAAAATCAAGTTATCATCAGGACTATGTACCCTCCAGGGGCTAGAGGGGAAATTCTATTCCTTACCACTTTCAGCTTCTGGTGGCTGTCAATATTCCTTTGCTAGTTGCCATTTACTACGTTCTCTGCTTTTGTCTTTACAGGTCTTTATTCTCCTCTCCATGTGTCTCTACTCTATGTTACTCTTATAGGAACAGTTGACATTGAATTTTGGATCATCCAAAAAATCCAAGATGATCTGATATTGAGATTCTTAACTTAAGTACATTTGGAAGGGCCCGTTTCCCAAAGAAGTTCCCATTCACAACTTCCAGTGATTAGGGTATGGACATATCATTTTTAGGACCACCATTCAACCCAGTACAGGGAGTACTGCCATCTAAGCAACATTAATATCAAGCTTTCTGATCCATGAATATGTAGTGTATTTACATGTATTCAGATATTCTTTAATTTCTTTCAGTAATATTTTGTAGTTGTCACCATATAAGTTTTGCACTTTTTTGTTAAAATTTTTTCTTGAATATTTTATTCATTTTGCTGCTATTATAAATGGAACCACTTTCTCAATTTAATTTTTGAATTGTTCTTGAAATTGTGTAGAAATGAACTTAGATTTTGGGATATTAATCTTATATCCTGCAACCTTGCTGAACTCTAGTATTAGTTCTAATAGTTTTAATAAATTCCTTAGATATTTCTACATACAAGGTCATTTATTCGGCTAATAGAGATAGTTTTAGTTTTTCCTTTCCAAACTGGCCACCTTTAGCTTATATTCTTGCCTAATTGCCCCAGATCCTCCAGAAAACATTCAGTAGAAATGTTAAGAGAAGATAGATAACCATGTTTTGTTCTTGCTGTTGTCAATTTTGTTTATCTTTCCAATTTTGATTTTGTTGATTTTCTTTATTGGGTTTTCTATTTTCTATTTCATTATTTTCCACTCTAATTGTTACTACATCCTTCTATTTGCTTGATTTAGGTTCAGTTTACTGTTCTTTTTGAAAGTAATTTACTGTACTTTTTTGAAAGTAGAAGTTTAGGTTAATATTTGAGATCATTCTTTTTTTTAAACACAGGAGTATACAACTATCAATTCCCCTTTCAGCCCTGTTTTAGCTTTATCACATAAGTTTTGGCATGTTGTGATTTTCATACATCTCAAAGTATTTTCTAACTTCTCTTGTTATTTTCTTTGATCTGTTGATTATTTAGGAATGTGCAGTTTATATATTTATATGTTCATATATATATTTCCACATATTTGTTCACTAATTTTTCTTCTCTATCAAATCCACTGTTGGCCCCTCTAGTAAATTTTTCATTTCAGTACATTCAACTCCATAATTTCCATTTGGTTCTTTTTATTTCTAATTTCTGTATCTTTATTGATATTGTCCAAGCATGGTTTTCTTTAGTTCTCTGAACATATTTATAATGGCTACCTTGAAATCTTTGCTTGTTAAATCCAACATCTGGTCCCCATTAAGGCAGGATAGACTGGGGCATCAAGGCTGTGGTCCCTGCTTTCCCATCCAGCCATGAAAGAGTTAATAGAAAACCAACCATAGATCCCTAATTTTCTATTCCGCTCTAAAACTGTCAATGAACAACTGCATGTTCCTGGTTTCCTATCTAGCTTCAAAGAAATTAAAGCAAACTGCAAATTCCCTAAAGCAAGAATTTTCTCTAAAGCCCAGAAATTCCCTAAAAGTGTTAAGCTTGTAAAACCATGTGCCCAAAGTAGACTCTTAGTTAATGAGAGAAAGCATAGGGTGATAAAGATTGTTAAACATCTGTCCAAAGACAAATTTTGAGTATGTGACAGAACTCCAGGAGCATTGATAGTTATCTTCTGAAACAATTCAAACCATGTATTCACCTGGTTAAAACAAACTATGTAAGCCTCTAGAGGTCAAAGGTCACTATGGAAACCTGCTGTCAACTTCCCTATGAAACAAGTTAACCCTTTCCTCTCAGAACATGTTTCTCCCTTGAACACATCTGCATCAATCTCTTTGAGTACTTTCCTTCTCTTTCTTCAATAAACTTTACTAATTGTTTCTACTGGTCCTCCATTTCTGAATTCTTTCCTTGGGGACACTCCTGAACCTGGAGCAGGGCTCAGCTGGCTCTATTGTCAGCAGGATGCCAGTTACACTATCCAAGAACAGTTCCTGTTCTCTGTTCTCTTTCCTCATGAGGGTCGCACTTTTCTTTCTCTTTCTGTGCATCTTAAAAATTTTTTATTGTTGAAAACTGGACATTTAGATAATATGTTGTCACGACTTTAGATACTCTTGCCTAACCTTCCCTAGGGCTTCTTATTGTGGTTTTCTTGTATATTTTTTTGCATACTTGTACATTTCTGTAGTGACTGGCTGGACTACTTTAGTGAAGTGTATTTCCCAGCCCTGATTTTGCAGCTAAGAGGGGCACGTGTACTCGCACCTTGGGATGCCGGTGTTTTAATAGGGCTCTCTGTCTTTTCCCTGATCCCACCCAGCTGCTAAGCTCCACTACTTGACGGCTGTTTGCTCTATTGTTTTTGACAATGTCCTGGAGCATAATTTACTTCACACATTGACCCAGTTACATTCTAACTCCTTTCCAAGGGTAGTTTTTGAGGTCAAGGTTTGAAATTTAATCTGACTCTACAAGAGCCTTACTTGGCTGGCTCTTTCTCTGAGTCTCTCTGATAAACTACCTGGCCTATGGTTTAGCTAAGCCACCAGCCACCTCTTAATTACTTTTCATAAAAAATCATCATTGTTTTGAGAGTCTTTCTGTTCTAACTTCCCTCCACTCTGCTGCAAATTGGGGAGACCTTCAGAGCGTTCTGATTTACGGCCTACTTCTCCGTCTGGAGCCAAGGATCATAAGATGAAGAGGGAATGGTGGCCCATTTCTCTCTGAGTGACACTTCTGCTTTAGAAACAGAGCTCTGGATCAGGGCAGCAACTTCTGGTCTTCTTGGCTTCTGTCTCCCTCAAGAAACCTCTGCTCCTACAAATAAGTTGAGGTGGGGTCTAGTAAGTCCCAGAGTTCTCAGTATGGTACACCTGAAGATGAATCTCCACCCTATTAGTGGACACTGGAAGGAAAAACAAAGCCTCTACCCTCTTGGTCAAACTGACTGGAATTTAGCCTCTGCAACATGGAACTGGTGGGGAAGCATGAGAAATGTAGATGCCCTGTCCTTCCTGGGAAGACACTGCAGCTTCCACAAGGAGCTGGTGGGAGAGAAGCCCTGGGTTCTTTGCTGCACCCACCCAGAGCTGAGTTTCCATCACACTGGGCTTAGGGGAAGAAGGGTTAGAGACGGTCATGGATTGTTCTTACTGAGTGTTAGGTTTTCTTGAATAAATGTTTCTTTCACTTGTTGTATATGTTTAAGATCATTTCCTGAGACTTAAAATGATCTTAGGAAAAATAATAAATCACCAGTTACGACTGTTTCACCAGTGAGCATGTCTGTAAAACTCCTCACATTTTCAGTCCAGAAGTGGAACTCATAAAATCTATATTTAATTAGAAAAATTATATTCTATTTCTTGAAATAAGATACAGATAAGTTTTTAGCAAAACAATTTGGCTGACCATTCAAAGTATGAGAAAGACAACTCATTTGATGAGTTTTGCCTTTAATATTCATCATGAAAAGTACTGAATTCAATCATTAAGAATCTTGGACTCAAAACTGGTTCTATGAGGAATCCCCTTATATTTTGTTTGTTACTAGTAATTTGTGGCAAATTATAGAAAGCAGAGTGCAGTAGAGGGTTAAAACTGGTTGGCTGAATGATCCATAACAGTGTAAAGCAATGTAGGAAATCTGGATCATAGTCCAGCACAATAGGGTCTATAATTTAGGTAGTCATTGGGATGCCAAAGTGGTCCAAAGTCTAATTCAGGGATTAATGAAGATGCCATAAAATGATTTTTAAATGCATTTTTGTAGTTGTCCATAAACCAACACCTTCCCCATCTCATAGCAACTACAAGAACAATCTTTAGCTTGGCCCACTCACCTCCCCCAACAAAGCCCTAATCACAGGACCCTGCTAACCCAAACACAATCACAAACAAACTTAACTGACTGACCACAAGATCCTCTTTTCTCCATAACCTAAGAAACCAATTCAAACTGGCTTGGGAGTCTGTGCGGTTTAGAAAAGCTAACCTGAAAATGCACTTTGCCTAATTTTAATAGAAAAGTCACACCCACAAGAGCATTTATTTAATTATACCCCATCGGCACCCCAAAGTTCTTTTTGAAATAGTTCATGGGCCAATATACCCAGCCCCTCAACTGCATCTCCTCACCTCACCTTCTGCCCCTCTCAGACCAATGCCAATAGAGGGCTGCTACTCCCTAGCACTGGGAGACAGATTTGAGGAGCTACCTGCCTATCTCCTGCAGGTCTCAAAAACAGAACTTCACATGTAAAAGGGACTTCACATGTAAAAGCCAGGGGGCCTCTCAGCTTCTTTTGCAGACCCAGATGTGACAGCAAGATAAATAATCACAAGGTTTACAGCTAAGAGATGTTTGAGAGCCCCAAACATGCCAGCGCTGCACCCACCAGAAGGCCTGTTTGATAACCCTTGCCCTGCATCAAAACCCTCACAACCAATCAGATCATCAGTTAACAAGCCCCATCCAATCAAGGAACAGAACTCTGCCTAGGGGGCACCCTCCCCTCCTGCCCATTTTTTCTTTTTAAGGCACAGCTCTCAGGAAGAAAGCCTCAGCCATTTTCTCTTTCCTGTTGCTGACTCCCCCGGCAGGAGCCATTTTCAGGCTCCTACCTGCCTTCTCCCACTTGCTTTCTCCCTTCAGTATACCTGTTAAGCTTTGACTCGCTGTCCTGTGTGGAATCCTTAATGACTCTGTGCCTAACATCTCCATGAGGCTAGCCTTTGCTGAATAAAATGTTGCCCTTCACAAAATCCCAGTGTCTACTGATTGAGTCTGTGTTCTTTGGGGGAGAAATCACTTTTGGTCCACAACATTTTTGTTCTGAAAATGTCAAATATTTATAGAAATAGATAGCACTGCAATGAATATGAATATGTCCATCATCAAGATTTAAAAATTTTTTAATGTTTTCCACATTTATTTTCTGTACTTTATATTTACCTAAGTATTTTGATTTGAATCCTGAATGATGACATACAAGTATACATCTCTTAAAAGAGAGGATTATTTCCCTATAACAGAATTTTAAATGTCTCAATTTTATTTACTACCCAATACACTTACAAATTTCTTTAATAGTTAAAAAATGTAGCATTTCTATCATTGGTTGATTAAATCAAGAACAAAACAGATTCTTAAGAGCAATTTTACATTTTAGGAGTCTTTTTAAATCCAATTGATTACCTTGTTGAAGAGATGAGCTCCAGGTCCAACACTCTGGAAGACTGATTGCTTCCTTATGGTATCATTTGTCTTTTGGTTACTTATATTTCCTGTGAACTAAAAAAATAGATACAAAGTCTTCAGTAAATCTTAACACTTTTGTAAGAACATAACAATGGTAGTTCTATGTTTTTCATTTTCCATTATACCAGGAATCGCAGAATATCTGGAAGTTCCATTTTAGTGATTGATCAACAGTTTCAGGAAATGGCAGTCTGATGTGGTAGTACTTTGGTGTCTTGTGAATGCCTAGTTCTCAATCAAGTTTTCAAGGAATGATTATAGTATCTGTTGATAATTTTGACTATATCCATTATACTTAATAGCTGCAAAAATGGCAAGTTTCCACTTTTATTCTTTCTTTATGTTTTTTTCAAAATTCTCAGACAGTAAAGAGGATATATTCAGCCGTTGTCTTTTTGAGCAGGCAAACAAAAATAAATATTTAATTTTTTTCCTTTAATTTATTAATTTTCAAAGCAGGTGGTTGGAAAACTAGCTAGTTATAAATTATTTGTTTCTGCTTTCTTTTTCTTAAATCATTTTGAACTAATGGATTTTGAAACTATGTGTCTCAATCAATTGCAGGTATTGCTATTTTTGTGGCTCAAATGATCATTCCTAGACCTATACTGTCCTCTTTGGACGTGTCACCATGCCTTTTTTTTTTTGCGGGGTGTGTGTGTGTGTGTGTGTGTGTGTGTGTGTGCATGGTCTGGGAATTGAACTCGGGTCCCCCGCATGAAAGGCAGGCATTCTAACTACTGAACTACCTGAGTCATGTCTTTTTGATATAAACATTAATTTTTGATATTCTCCTCTTTTTCTGACAAAGAAAAATCATTTTTTAGGCTCATTGCACATTTCCTGCCCCAGACCTGAATTCAGCCATTGCCCCTAGCAGCCCTTCATCCTTTTATTTGAAAATGGAATTTAGAGGCCAAGGTATATGTGGTAACATTTGTACAGATCATTATTATTGGCAATTACTTCCCAATAATCATTTTTTAGTGGCCATAATTATGAAATATGTATTTTAAAGATAATCAAATAACAACAACCATGAGTTCATAGTGCTATTTATTCTTAATTCCCATTTAATATTAAAGAGTTATACTCAGTTTCTTTGTGTTTTAATTTGTACATATTTTCCCTTATCCAAAGTCTTGATTACTAACAATATTACCATAATTTTTTAATATTGATTTTCTTACAGAATACATAACATCATTAAAAATTATTTAAAAAAAATTTTTAATCTGAAGCATTGAAGTAACTGTAATCCAGACAAGTACAAATTTGAACAGATATTGAGGTAAGAATAAGGAAGTAGTTTATTGTTCAAGAAATTCAGTAGGTAAAGATCACTGTACAATCTAAACATGGACAAAAGTTTCATTAAATAAGAATTTTTCCACCTGTGAGCAATGGGGTCATAATGAGTAAGTTATAAGCTTTATGAACAATGGACACAGTTCAGTAACTTGTTAAGAATGTATATCTTTCTTGTCTCATCCCATAGTTTCTGAATCAGTATATAGAATGGTTCTAGTAAATAAAAATTACAGGGTGCATGGGTGGTTCAGTGGTAGAATGCTCACCTTTAATGTGGGAGACCCAGGGTCAATTCCCTGACCATGCACACATACACACACACACACACAAATTACATGAAAGTTCTCAGGTAATTTTGAGACGTGTGGTTTATCAGACCATGCCTCGATTTGAGCTTGTCTGAAAGCTCTTAAGTACTTCTGCCTACAAAAATTCAAGTGGTTAGCAATGGGTAATTCTTATATTATCCCCAAATTGTGGTTGGTTGGAAAGCTGCAAGAGTGCTTGAGCCAAGGACAGGGGCAGTAAAAGGAACGTGAAACCTGAGGAAATATCTTATAGTGCGTTCCCAAATGAAACTCAGCATTTTAATCTATAAAACATTGCATGCTTTCAGTAGACGTCATTTTTTCCACATTGCCCATAGCACACTAAATTGCTCTGGCCAAACCTGTCTCGACATAAATCAAACCTATGTTCCTTGAAAAAACAATTTTACATCTCTCCAAACAAATATGGTAAAACCCTGTCATGTTGTGACAGTGGGAACGAAACTGCACTTGAATAAAATGCAGAATCACTTAATTACAAGGATAATGAAATGAATAGAAACAGAGGACACAGCTAGCTGGCCTAGAGTTTGGGAATTCAAATTACAAATTGAAATCTGTCCAGAAACACATCATTGTTTGGCATTACCTGCTGGACAAATATGCAACTTAAATAATAGTAGGCAAAATTCTGATTCAAGATTCTTATGACTATCTTGTTCTTCTAAGACAGTAACAGAAGTTCTAAGAATCTCCCAGTTAGTTGGTATTCATTTTGTACATTTGCTCTGAAGAGATTAGGCCAAAAGAATAATGAAATGTGGGAGCAGCATTTCCCTCCTGGCCTCACTCTCAACACCCTTGTTCCACCTAACAAAACAAGTCTCTCTTTGACTACAGCAGCTGGGCAGAAGCTGGAGACCAATTCCAATTATATTATTTCTGAACAGACTTCGAAGAGGTTATAAAATCATGGTATCTAACTTTTCAAACATAATATGACTCAGAGACTAAAGAGATCCTGGTTTCAATACCAGTCATCTTGAAAATATTTGTTGTTGTTTTTTTATGCTAAACATGTATTCTGCTGAACTACAAAGAATTTTGAAACTGATTCACTGCAACATCTTCTTTACAGATTAAATTGTGTACATTTGCCAATTGCTAGAGTGATTAAGTGTCTTGCTCCAGGCTAATTAATAACAGGTAGAACTGGAATTCAAATACTTGTAATTTATTGCAAACATTAGAAATGTATAGTTTAACTCAGGTACTTTGTGATGCAAGACAATAGGTCAGCTCAGTTTGTAAGTATGCATTCCGGTCTCCTTCATATTGAATATACCCTTCCTTACTTATTCAGGTAGTGTTTTCAGCTCAGAATTTTTGCATTACTACTTCAGCTAATTAAAGGCAACTAACCAAGCAAGAAATTTTTCAGAAAATCACATAGAAGTTCAGATATAATAAATGTTTATCAGCTCTGTTTCTCTGCAAAGACTTCTTACCTTCTCTGGACAGCAGGGTTGGAAAGGAGAGAAAATATTAGAAATGATTAAAAAGTAATTTCTTGTGATCAAATAGGATTTTCTTAGCTCAGCGTAGACTCAAATGTTCCATTATCTTAATTTCATTCATTTTTTTATTACAATTTTTTATTAGAGAAGTTGTGGGCTTATAGAACAATCATGCATTAAAATACAGAATTCCCGTACACCACCCCACCACCAATACTTGCATTGGTGTGAAAAATTTGTGGCATTTGATGATAACACTATTTTTTAACATAGTTACATTTGTTACAACTGATGAAAGATTATTAAATTAGTATGAATAACTATGGTCGATAATTTATATAGGGGTGTTTTTCCCCATATTCTCAACCTATTATTATTATTTATTTCATGCAGTCTTTATTTTATTACTCAACTACCTACACACTGGATAAAGGGAGTGTCAATCACAGGGTTTTTAGAATCACATAGTGACACGATAAAAGCTATATAGTTGTATAATCATTATCAAAGATCAAGGCTACTGGGTTGCAGTTCAACAATTTCAGGTATTTCCTTCTGGCTGTTCTAATACACTAGAAACCAAAAGGAAATATCTATATAATATGTCAGTAGTCATAATAATGTGTTAAATCCTAATTTCTTTGTTATACCTCCTCCCTCTCATTCAATGATTCTCTCAATCTTCAGGCATATCTGGGGAAGGACCATACTAACTTCTTCATGCTGCAAAGGGGTGTTGATCCCATGTGGTGGAGGAATGAGACTGGTTGATGTCCTTGGAGAGACTGTTGTCTCTGCATGTCACCGGCTTATCTGGCATAAAAACAATCTGGTGGACTAAATTTTCTGAGAAAATAAATTTACTAAGTAAAACTTTTATAGAGTCTTAAATAGAGTCCAGGATATTCTTTAGGTTCTTCAGGGATACTGTGACATTTGTGATATTTTTTTGAAGCTTGCATAAGGGTAACCTCCAGAATGACCTCTCAACTCTATTTGAAATCTCTTAGCCACTGAAACTTTATTTTGTTTCATTTCTCTTCCCCCTTTTGGTCAAGAAGGCATTCGCAATCTGACAATACCCAAACAGGCTCATCCTTTAGAGTCATGTCCCACATGGGGGAGGGTAGTGACTTATTTACAGAGTTGGCTTAGAGAGAGAAAAGCCACATCTGAGCAAAAAAGGTGTTGTCTTGCGGCGACTCTTGGGCATAATTATAAGTAGGCTTAGCTTCACCATTGCAAAAATAAGCTTTATAAGAGCAAGGCTCAAGATTGAAGGCTTAGTTTATTAAATTGCAAGTCTCTAATCCTTGAGAGAATATCAGAAATTCCCCAGTTGGGGAAGTTTAATAGTTCCACATTTTTCCCCAGCCCCATAAGGGGACTTTGCAAATAATTATTTTATTTGCCTCCCCCAAACTTCTAGAATATAGCAGGGCATTGCATTAATCTGTACAGAATAACAAGACCTCATTCCTATTCTAGGTTCCATGTAATTAGGCTGTCCAAATAAATTCATCAGACAGGATAGATTGTGTGCTCCAGAAAATTTAAATTTTAGACAAAATAAACATCCCTTCTTTCAGTCTCAAACAGAAGTTGAAATTTTGAAAATATAGTCAATATCTCATCCTTCACCCTGTATCCTTATTTACCTTAATCCTATTCAGATTTGCTTCTTTCATATCTCTAATTGAAGTCTCATCTCTTTTTCAGCTTCTTTAATTGTTGTTGTATGGTATAATGTTGACTTTGAGAGCTGCAGAACTCTAGTTCTGAGTCTCAGGTGTGACACAGATATTTAAAGTTCCAGAGAACTACCAGATTATACACAAAGAGCACAGCATCTCAGAATTTAGAAATAACAGTTAAAACTTGGGAATAGATGTGACTGCTGTAAGAACTTAAAATATAGGAACCTTTACAAAAAGCTTTATTGAACATTCTGTACTCCTTAATCATTGATTTCCCAATCTCTGCCTGCTTTCTATCCTTTGATAACCTATGATATAAAATTCAATTCTCAGAGCTTGCTCATTATATTAGTTTATATTAGTGGGAACATACAATATTTATCCTTTTGTTTCTGGTTATTTCACTTGTCATGTCCTCAAGGTTCATTCACCTAGTTGCATGTCTCATGACTTCATTCCTTTCTGCAGCTGCTCAATATTCCATAGTAAGTATACACCACAGTTCTCCCTTCTGTTCATCAGTCAATGTACCCTTAGGTCACCTCTATCAATTGGCAATCTTGAATAATGCTGCTATAAACATTAGTATACAAATGTCTATTCATGTCCCTATTTTCAGTTCTTCGAAGTATATACCTAATAATGGGATTGCTGGATCATATAGCAATTCTATAGTTCGCTCCCTGAGGAACCGATAAACTTCCTTCCATAGTGGTTGCACTGTTCAATTTTCCCACCAATAGTGAATAAGTGTCCCTATTTCTCCACATCCTCTCTAAGCACTTGTAGTCTTCTGCAGTTTTTTTGTTTATTTGTTTGTTTTTATAATGGCCATTCTAATAGGTGTGAGATGATATCTCATGATTTTGATTTTCATTTTCCTAATAGACAGTGAAGTGGAGCATCTTTTCATGTATTTTTGAGTCATTTGTATTTCCTATTTGGAAAAGTGTATATCTGTGTCTTTTGCCCATCTTGAATTGGGTTGTTAGTCTTTTGTTGTTGAGTTGTAGTATATCTTTATGTATTCTGGATATTAAACCCTTATTTTATATGTGGTTTCCAAATATTGTCTCCCATTGAGTAGGCTGCATTTTTACTTTACTGACAAAGTTATTTGATTTGCCAAAGTATTCAACTTTGAGATGATACCTTTTATAATACTTCTTTCACTGCTTGTGCTTTGGGTATAAGGCCTAAGAAATCTCCTCCTACACAAGACCTTAAAGGCATTTCCCTACATTTTCTTCAAAAGGATTTATGGTCTTAGTTCTAGTGATTAGGTCTTTGATCAACTTGGAATTATTTTTTTTATGAGGTATGAGATACGGGTCCTCTTTCATTCCTTGGAAATGGATATTCAGGTCTTCCAGCACTATTTTTTGAAGAGGCTGCTCTGTCTCAATTGAATGGACTTGGATGCCTCGTAAAAATCAATCGTCCATAGATGGGAGCATCTATTTTGAACACCCAGTTTGATTCCATTGGTAATTATTTCTAACTTTATGCCAATACCATGATGCTTTTACCACTGTAGCTTTGTACTATATTTTAAAGTCAGGTAGGGTGAGATCTCCCACTTCATTTTTCTTTCTCAAGATATTTTTAGCTTTGGGGCCACCTTGCCCTTCCAAATAAATTTGATTATCGGTTTTTCTGTTTCTGTAAAATAAGTTGTTGGGATATTAATTTATAAATGGTATTGCATTTAATCTATACATCAATTTGGGCAGAATTGATATCTTAACTATATTTTGTCTTCTAATCCATGAATAAGGTATATCCTTTCATTTTTTAGGTCTTCCTTGATTTCTTTTAGAAATGTTTTAAAGTTTTCTGTGTGTAGGTCTTTCATGTCCTTGGTTAATTTTATTCCTAGATATTTTATTGTTTTTATTCCTACTGTAAATGGAACATTTTTCTTTTCCCCTCAGATCACTCATTACTGGTGTATATAAACACTATTGATTTTTGTGTGTTATTTTTGTATCTTGCCACTTTGCTGTACTCCTTTATTGCGCTACTAGATTTTCTGAAGTTTTTCCAGTACTTTCTCATATCGGGCCATGTCATCTGCAAACAGTGAAAGTTTTACTTTTTCCTTTCCAATTAGATGCCTTTTATTTCTTTTTGTTGCCTGACTATTCTAGCTAGAACTTCCAGCATAATCTTGAATAACAATGGTGACAGTGGGCATCTTTCTCTTATTCCTGATTTTAGAGGGAAAGCTTTCAGTCTTTCCCCATGGAATATGTGTTAGCTGTGGGCGTTTCATATATGCCTTTTATTATGTTGTGCTGGGTGAACTCTATTGTACCCCAGAAAAGCCTTGTCCGTTAATTCTCATTCAATATTTTTTAATTTTTTTATTATTTTTTTTTAATTTGCATATGGGCAGGAGGCACCAGGGATCGAACTCCAGACCTCCAGCCTGGCAGGTCAGAGCTCTGCCTGCTGAGCCACGGCAGCCGCCCATCTTTTTTTTTTTATTTTTTTATTTTTTATTTTATCTCATTCAATATTGCTGGGTGGTATCTTTTTTATTGTTTCCATAGAGATGTGACCCATCCAATTGTGGGTGGTAACTTTTGATTAGATGGTTTCCATGGAGATCTGTCTCCACCCATTTAAGGTGGGGTTGCTTACTGGAGCCCTCTAAGAGGGAACCATTTTAGAAAAAGTATCAGAACCACCAGAACTGACACAGCCAACAGAACAGACAGAGTCCTGGGGAAGCCATTGAAGATTCCTGGAGAGAAAGACAGCAGACATCACCATATGTCCTCTTACTTGAGAGAGAAACCCTGCACTTTATTGGCCTTTCTTGAGGGAAGTAACCTCTTGTTGGTGCCTTATAATGGACATTTTTATGGTCTTTGAGCTGTAAACTCGCAACTTAATAAATTCCCCTTTTGAAAACTGTTCCAGTTCTGGTATATTGCATTTTGGCAGCTTGCAAACTACAACACGTTGAGGGAGTTTCCTTCTATTTCTATCCTTGGAAGGGTTTTCATCAAGAAAGAATGGTAAGTTTTTTCAAATGCTTGTTCTGCATTAATTGAAGTGATCATGTGGTGTTTTCCCTTTGATTTATTGATGTGGTACATTATATTAATTGATCTTCTTTGATGAACCAGCCTTGTATACCTAGAACAAAACGCTCTTGGTCCTGGACTATAATTCTTTTAACGTGTTGCTAGATTCAATTTCCAAGTATTTTATTGAGAATTTGCAACTATCTTCATTAAAGAGAATGGTCTGTAATGTTCTTTACTTGTAGTATCTTTGTCTGGCTTTGTTATTAGGGTGATATTGGCATCACGGAATGATTTAGGTAGGTTTTCCTCTTCTTCAATTTTTTTGAAGAGTTTGAACAGAATTGGTACTGTTTCTTGAATGCTTGATAGAATTCACATGTGAAACCATCTAGTCCTGGGCTTTTTTTTTCTGTGGGGGAGGTTTTAGATGACTGATTCAATCTCTTTAGTTGTGATTGATTTGTTGAGATCTTTTATTTCTTCTCAAATCAATATATGTTGGTGGTTCAGTGTTAGATCACCTTTCATGTGAAGACCTGGATTTGATTCCTGGACCATGCTATCAAAAAAAAAAAAAAATCAATGTATGCTGTCCATGCTTTTCTAGGAAGTCATCCATTTCATCTAAATTGTTCAGTTTGTTAGCATATAGTTATGCATAGTATTCTCTCATTATCTC
>PVIY010046690.1:0-12573 GCA_004026745.1 Myrmecophaga tridactyla
TACCTCCTCTTGGAAACTAGAAGACTGAGTTATATACCTGGGTGGGGGGGCACAATGGGTCCTTAACCTTAACACTGTCCTGTGGATGTGACCCCACCGTAAATGGGACCTTTAGAAGATGGGATTTTTAGTTGAGGTGTGGCCAGCTGAATCAGGGCATGTCGCTATCCTCCCTGAAGTCTGCCCACCGCTCCGTGACTTCTGGGTTAATGCACCTTGGAGCCCTCTTTTTAAAAAGCCAGCTCCCTACACTGTCAGCCCTTAGCGGCACTGCTGTGACGCGGCCACACAAACACGATGTGGTCAAATGAAGCCATGTGTGGCCTGTGGCCTGGTCACTTGGTCAAAACGGCAATGGGGGTGACGGGGCCGCAGAGGTCGCGGCAGCGGCCCAGGAGGTGCCACGCAGGCGGGAGGCCTCAGCGGGGAGAACGTTCCTCTGCGGACAACGCGGGAGCCCACGGGGGTCCCACGGAGCCCCTCGAGTTCCCGGTCCTGGCCCAGGGTCTGCCTTGCTCGAGGGCGGGGCTCGCCGCACATGCCGGGGCCCCACACGGCCGGGCGCGACCTACTCACCCGGGTCCACGTTGTCGTAGCGGGAGTCCTCCCGGGGCTCCTCCCTGGCCAGGTCGCCCACCTCGTCTCCCGCCTTCCCCAGCTCGGGCTCGCCCTCCGCCAGCTCCTCCAGAGCCTGGGCCTCCTCCGCGGGCTCGTCCCCGTCTGGAAGGAAACAAGGGCGCAGGGTGGAGGAGAGGTCTGCCACAGCGCCCCTCGCCTGCCCACAAGCCCCGGCCCTGCTCCTGCCAGCAGCACCCTGGCTTTCCCTCGGGGTCCACCCCTCCCTGTGGCACCCCATTCCCGGCGGCAGAGACTGGTTCTGGGAGGGCAGATGGCCCAAGACAGTCCGAGAAATCTAATTGCCAGGGTTTGGGATGGAAGCTTTGAGCAAGAGAGGCCCCCGGGGGTTGTGAGCTGATGGGATGAAAACGCGGTAAAGCTCTGGCCGTGAGTCTCCAGAGGAAGGGGTGCCTCCTTCCGGGACGGCCTGTCACCCCGCTGCCTGGCCCAAGGCCGCACTTGCCCCGGGCGGCCCACGTCCAACCACTGACCAAGGTCAGGGGTCAAGGTCGGCCGGGAGCCTGAGGACCGTGGGTCAGGCGGGCTGGGAGAGCCGGGCTCGCCACCCTAGGGTCCTGCTAGCCCGTCCTCCCCGCTTCCCACCCCAGGAGCGGACGCCCGCCCTGCCCTCTGCGGCCGGCGCCTCCTGCGGGCCCGGCAACACGTCGGGGGGCGGCAGCTCCTCCGGCAGGCTCGGGGTCCACAGGGCCAGCTCAGTGATCTTAGTAGCTTTCCACCTTGGAATGACAGTTAACATGGCTTCCTCCTCCTCCTCCTCTTCTCCTCTTTCCTGTTTAAAGTTTAAAAATGCAAACGTTACAGATGCCTGTGGAAACCTGGCGTGAGGCGGGACACGTGAGGCGCAAAGACGAGAGGCCAGTTTTACACTGAGTTGAACGGGTTCATGACAGTGTGCAGGGACCAGCCCCACAGGCAGCTATCCAGAGCAGAATCTAGAGCTGAAAAGGGATCTCGAAAGAAGCCGGATGCAGAAGAGATGAAAACCACCATGCAGCGCTCTTGCCAAGCCCCCCTCTCGACACGGCCAACTTATTTCCCCACGATCTAGGAACCCTGAGGAATGATCAAGACGAAAGGCCGTTCAAGATTCCAGGGACATCCTCCAACTCTAAGATTCTCTGATAAAATAAAACAAACATCACACTAAGAGAGGCTCTAGGGAGTGCCCAGGAAGTCCACAGAATGATACTGAAGTATGTAAAGAGTAAGCCTCTCATCTCGGAGATTAGAGGAAAAAATGCAATTCAATGAAAGCAGAATGAGAGGTCAGCATTTGTGGAGGTAGAATATTTTATAAGACTGTGTATAATTCCTTCAATGGCTAACAGCCAACATACATCAGTTTTGCCAAGGCTAACTGTCCTTTTCTTGGTACCTATTTCTGCACCTATTACAAAATTCCAAAATTCTGAGCATCAACCCCATAGTTATGGAAAATGTCCCAGTCGCATGACAGCAAAGAGTCCCAGACATCTGCCTCCTACTCCCTCTGAGTTATTCAGAAATAAATTGCTCTACTTGGTTTCAAAGTTTCTGAGTTTCCTGACCCATGAAGTGCTAGGACAGTGCTTGAGGGACACCAGAATTCCCTGGAGGCCTCATTAAAACACAGACTGCTAGCCCCGACCCTATAATTTCAGATTCAGTTTTCTAACAAGTCCCCGGGGGCCGCTGCTTTGAAGCCCAGGCCCAAGGAGCAGCTGTGACCTGGTGGGTGCTGGGAGCTCCCACCCCACCCTCCTGGGGGGCCTCCCGGGAATGGCCCTCCACTCCAGGAAGCCACAGAGCCCTCTCTCGGGGTGCCCACCCAGCGACTGAGCCTTGGTCAAAGCTCCAGGACCCCCACCTTAGTTCAGGAAACCCTGAAGCGCCCTCCCAGCTGCAGAGCTCCCCATGGGGGCCCCTGACAGTCACTGATCCAAAGAGCTCCCCACAGACGCTGCCCGCCCAGCTCAGAATCTTGGCCTCTGTTTTCCCGGGGGCCTGGCACAAGGCACATTACTTGATGGAAAAGGAAAAGGAAGGAAGATTATTTAAAAGGACAACCAAATGGAGGACAACATAGTCATCATTATTTTTAAGTGGCTAAAAAGAAAATGGATTAAACCTTAAAAGCATATCTCAAAAAAAAAAAAAAAAAGCGTATCTCATTCTGCACAGGGAGTCACAAAGGAAACACTTGAGGATCTACATTTGGCAGGCTCCGGAGCGGTTCCCATGCCCAGGGTCCAGCAAAGTCACTGCCAGACCCCACAACCACACGAGGGAATACATTTTACATCACGACCCAGGACGCAAAGTACACACCAATCTGAAACAAAAATATACACGGACTTTGAAAACAAAAATGTTTGTCTCTGCTGGCAAGATCCACTTAATATTTTCTACCCCATTTTATTTTTTGAAATGTTTCTCGCACTCCACTGAATTGATTTTACAACCCCCGCCCCAGTGAGATACCGCAGACCTTCTGAAAAGCACTGCTACTGAGCAGGGGTCAGCAAACGTTTTCTGTAAAGGGCCAAACTATAGCTACTTTAGGCTTTGCTGGCAACTATTAACTGTGTTACTGGGGCATGAAAACAGCCATAAACAATATGTAAATGAATGTGTGTGCTGCATTCCAATAAAACTTAATTTACAAAAGCAGGTGGTGGCAACTCTGCAAGGAAAATCATTGCCCTCCCCACCATGTGGGACATGATACCCAGGGATGAAAGGCTCCCTGGGAACGTGGGAGATGAGTGCCAGGGATGAGCCTGTCCCTGGCACCGTGGCCAAAAAGGGAAAAGAATTGTAATAAATAAGGTATCAGTGGCTGACAGAATTCATATAGAGTCAAGAAGCTATTCTGGAGGCCACTCTTAGGCAAGCTTCAGCAAGATACTGCTAATTGCCACAGTTTGCCATATCCCAACCAACATCATTTCTGTTAATCCTAAAGAACACAAAAGTTGCACACACTAAATTTACTTTTCAGAAACCTAAAGCCTACAGATGGTTCCTAGGCCAGATAAGTCCTGAAACCCAGAGGGCCCAGACTCTCCAAGAACATCAACTAGTTCCATCTCCTTATCCCATACTGTCGACACCCCTTCTCAACATAAAAAAAAGTTAGAATGAGCATAGCCCAAATACGCCTAAAGAGTAGGGGGAGGATCAAAGGAGAAGAGGAATTATAATAGAGAAATTAGGATTTAACATATGAGTATGATTGCTGAATCATTATACTGATATTTCTTTTAGTGTCCAGTGTCTTGGAGCAGCTAGAAGGAAAAACCTGAAATCGTGGAACAGTAAGCCATACAAAACTCTGAAATCTGTTCTATAACTACTTGTTACAATGTACTTAGAAATTTTTTTTTTTTTTTGTATATATGTCACATGTCACAATAAAAGATGTTGGAGAAGAAGAAGAAGAAAAAAGGTGGCAGATTAGGTTTGGACCATGGCTAGTTTGCAGCTTCCTTGCTCTAGAGGGAACGCACTCCCCTTGTTGGGTTGTGTGTTGCTGTAAATCTGTCATGTATTCACAGTTGTTTTCACCTAGAAAAGCCAAGTTCTTTAATCCTCATTCAATATTGCTGGGTGGAATCTTCTTGATTGTTTCCATGGAGATGTCAGCCACATAATTGTGGGTGGTAAGTTCCGATTAGATGGTTTCCATGGAGATGTCAACCACATAATTGGGGTGGTGAGTTCTGATTAGATGGTTTCCATGGAGATGTGTGCCACCCATTTAGGGAGGGGATGCTTACTGGAGTCCTTTAAGATGGGACCATTTTGGAAAAAGCTTTAGAGCCACGAGAGCCGCCAGAACTGACAGAGCCCCAGGGAAACCTTGAAGACAGCGAGCAGATCTTGCCGTGCGCCTTCCCAGCTGAGAGGGAAAGCCTGAACGTCATCGGCCTTCTTGAACCAAAGTATCTTTCCCTGGATGCCTTAGATTGGACATTTTTATAGCCTTGCTTTAATTTGGACATTTTCACAGCCTTACTATAAACTTGCAGTTGAATAAATTCCCCTTTTTAAAAGCCGTTTCATTTCCAGTATATTGTATTCAGGCAGCTTACAAACAAGAAGAGGTTGAAAGAGAAGATTTAGGGTCCTGACCATCATCTGAAGGAAGTGGGTGTTCTTCTACGAAGACTCTGAGGTTGTAGGTGGTTCTTTCTCAATTAGAACTGTATGGGGGGCACACATCAATATTTAGATGTTGTCGGTATTTTTCTACTTTCTTCTCATCACCCTGAAAGGCTTACTTCAATGATAGCAGCCGGAGTTCCAGGAGGCAAGAAGGAGGAAAAGAGAAAAAAGAACATGTCTCCGTCCCTGTAAGCGCACTTCTAGAAAATAGTAGCTCATGTCACTTTACTTTAAATCCCCTTGGCCAGTACTTAACTACACAGCCCTTCCTAGCTGCTGAGGAGCCTGAGAACGTAGGCTTTTTTCCTGGGCAGACATGGGCTCAGCTAGAACAAGTGGCGGTTCTAAAAAGAGAATAGATTTTGGAACACAAAGTTGCAATCTCTGTCATGGATAATGAAGGTTTACTGTGAGTCCATAATAAACATTATTTATATGAACAGTTATTTGAGTATTTGGCACTTCATAGCAAGGAATATGTTGGCATTGCTTCCAATAAAACCTTTCAAATAAAAGTCAACCCTATTTAATGTCTAAAGTTGATAAATAATTCTTGAATTGGTCAAATAATTAAGCAGTACCTTAAATTATCTCTAAGAAGTAATAAGTTTTTTAAAAATTCACCTGAAGCCTTGATGTTTATCCTTGTAAATTTTGTAATTAACATTTTGTAATTTGCCTTATCAATAGGCTATAAACTTACCCTAAAAAAACATAAAAACAACCTCAAAAGGATGAACT
This sequence comes from Myrmecophaga tridactyla, assembly GCA_004026745.1. NCBI lineage: Eukaryota > Metazoa > Chordata > Mammalia > Pilosa > Myrmecophagidae > Myrmecophaga > Myrmecophaga tridactyla. The sequence continues at coordinate 5,527 of PVIY010046690.1, forward strand.
TGATCTGAAACTAACTCATTTCCTTTCCAGACTTCAGTCCAGTACTTTTAAGGAATAAAGTACAGCCTTCACAATTTATTAAGAATCCAATAAAAAATTGCCAATATGGAGAGAATCATAAAAATGTGACCCATAACCAGAAGAAAACTCTCAATCAACAGCAACAGACCCAGCAAATGAGAAGATGTGGTCTTTGAAGAAACTATTAATATGTTCAAGGATTTAAAGGCAAGCATGAGCATAAGAGAAAAATGGGAAAAAATTCTAGAATTAAAAAATATATCTGCAAAAAATTCACAGAATGGCATCCACAGCACATTACATTCTACAGAATAAAAGATCTTTGAACTTGAAGACTGCAAGAGAAACTATAACACAGAAAATAAAACTGAACAAAAATGAACAACAGAGCCTTGGTAACCTGTGAGGCAAAATCAAGCAGTCTGAACATATGTATACTTAAAGTTTCAGGAAAAAGGGGGAGGAACAGAAATATATCTGAAGAAATGATGACCAAAAATGTTTCAAATATGATGAAAACTATAAATCCACAGATTCAAGAAGTTCAGTGAACCACAAACATGGCAAACATAAAGAAAACGCCACCAAGGTGTGGCATAATCAAACTGCTGAAAATCAGAGATGCAGTGCAAATGTTAAATGTAGACAGAGGGGAAAAAAGTTGCATTCCATAGAGAGGAGCTAAGGCAAGTATGAGAAGAGATTCCTAAAACCACCAAGCTGGAAGACAGCGCAGCAGTATCTTTTAAAGTGTTGGGGAAAAAACACAATCAAGCTGGAATTTTACATCAAAGTTAAAATATCTTTCAAAAATGAAGTCAACATAAAGCCTTTATTCAGGCACACAAAAGCTGAGAGTATTGGGTGGCAGCAGACTCGCATTATAAGGACTTGCAAAGGAAGTTATTTACAAATTCTTAAGTGAAATACCAAACAGAAACTTGGATCTACATAAAGTGGTAAATATGTGTACGCATATGAATTTTTTCCTCATTTTTTTACTACCTTAAAAGATAATTATTTAAAATAAAATAACATAAAAAGCAAAGAAAGAAAAAAAGAGTCTAAAGACCAGATTTATCACTGGTGGTGACAGTGTAATAAACGTAGCCCATGGTTCCTCCAGGGGACTAACTCACAGAGAGCCCAGCAAAAGCACTAGTACTTCATCGTCACAGTCAAATGATAAAACCAATTTAAAAAAAAGTTTAATTTTGACTGTGAGTGTGTAGGTGGTTTCATGCACAAACAAATGCAATTAGCAGCAGTGCATGGCAGGATGATATGTCACATTGGTTGCTTTTTGGTTGGCTCCTATGGCCAACGGGGACCCCCAAACAGACTAGAGCATCTGGGATACATGAAGTGAGGTGGGGGCCCCAAAATCAAACATTCTGACCCTTTCTTTGTATAGTGAGTTGGGAAACTGACTCCATCCAGTAATTCCTTGTAGCTGAGGCTAAGGGGTTTGAAGCAAAACTGTAGGAAAGAAGGTAAAGAGGGCGGGTCTTCGTGAGGTTGTGGAAAGCCCTGGAACCACACAGGTGTCCAATAACTGGGTAGGACACATGGCCCACAGCTGCTTGGGAGACAGAGTGGCAAAGGACAGAGTGACATGCCAATCAGGGAAGGCCCCAGGAGCAGGGAGAGCAGGCATGGGGCGATTTGGGTGTAGAAACCCTGAGTCTGAGAGGTGAAGATTTAAAGATTCCTTTTGATTTTGGAATCTGAGAGACTCCAAAGATAAAAATGAGAAAGTTGGTGTCTTAGTTTGTTAAGCTGCCAGAATGCAATATACCAGAAAAGGGATGACTTTTAAAAAGGGAATTTAAAAAGTTACAATTTTACAGTTCTAAGCCTATAAAAATGTCCAAACTAAGGCATCCAGTAAATAACATCTTTTTTTTTTTGGTGCCTGGTCCAGGAATTGAACCCTGGTCTCCTGCATGAAAGTCGGGCATTCTAACCACTGAATTACCTGTGCACCTTGGAAATGATATTTTAATTTGAGGAAGGCTGATGGGTCAGGAACACCTCTGTCAGCTGGGAGGTCACATGGCTGGCATCTACTGGCCCCTTGCTCCTGGGCTCTGTTGCTTTCAGCCTCTGTTCCTGTGAGGGTTCTAGACCTTGCTTCTCCAGGGCTGGTTTTCATTTCTTGGCTTCCCTTGGCTCTCTCCAGGTTCTGGCTTGTTTAACATCTCAAGAGAAGGCATATGGAGGAAGAAGCCAAGATGGCGGCTTAGTGGGGTGTGGAATTTAGTTCATCCTCTAGAGCAGCTAGTAAATAGCCAGGAACAGTACAGAGCAACTGCTGGAGACACATTAGTGACCAGACACACAGTGTACACCAGTCTGGACAAGCTGGACTAGCTGTGATCCCACACAGAACCATGAGTCCCCCACACCAAGGTGGCTGGTGCCCTTCCCCCACAGGCTGCTTCCCAGAGGGGAAAAGGAAAGAGACTTTACTAGCAGCAAGGGGCTGAGCAACCAAGCTCAAATCTGTTGGATTAATTAACAAATTCTGACTACTAAAAATAGGCCCCCAGCTCAGCTGAACCTTGAGTAAAAGCTGAGGTTGCTGGGTTTTGCCCTGGCACAGAAGGGACAGGGCTGATGGAAAAAGAAAAAAAAAAAAACAGATTTTTTTTTTTTTTTGGATCAGACAGCACAAAATACTTGAAAGGGTCTGGGCCCTGCAGGAAAGGAGGAGGCACATAGGATCTAGAGATACACAGAGCAACGTACCAACTTAAGCTCTTGATTGGCAAACCTGAGGAATAGGCATGCTGCTCTAAAAAGGAGGATTTTTTTTCTTTTCTTCTTTTGTGCCTGTGTTTCTATGGCTTGACTGCTCTTTGGATACAACTGCAAGGCTTCTCAGGCTCCAGAATTAATCTTGTCTGAGAGCTTGTCTGGAGACTGTGTCTTCCCCAGGAGAGGGGTGGAGCCCAGCTCAGGTGGAATCCCTCCCTCAAGGAATTCAGACCCCAGGGTCTGGAAAACTGAAGCTATTAAAACCAGCTACAATCTCTTCTCTGTCTCAACCACACCCCCAGCAGGGAGAGTCTGCTGAAGTTAAAGGTACCACATCACCTTATGCTGGTGGGACCTGCAGGCAGACAAGCAACACATACTGGGCAGGATAGGAAAAACACAGAGTCTAGAGTCTTCATAGGAAAGCCTTTCAACCTCTGGGTCTCACCTGCAGGGAAAACTGATGCAGGTGACTCTTTCCTCCTGAGAGGAGGCCAGTTTAGTCTGAGAAAATCTGACTGGGGTCTATAATATCTAAGTAGGCCCTCCTAAGGTAGAAAGGCACCATACAGGCTGGGCAAGAAACAAGAAAACAGGAACTGAAAAATTCTGATCTGTTAAACAAAACCTAAGCTAGAGGTCTAGAAAAAACGGAGCTGAATGTCAAAGAACAGATAGACAACAAAGTCATCCAGTAAGAAAATCCTAAGTAAAAAAAGTGAAAACAATCTCCAGAATAAACTACTTAAGGAAATTAAATGCCTTGATGCCAGCAAAAAATAATGAATCATACTAGGAAAATTGAAGATATGGACAACAACTCAAATGAGATACAAGAGTTGAGACAATTAATTCAGAATGTTTGAACAGACATGGAAAACCTCATCAAAAATCAAATCAATGAGAGACAGAGCCAAGATGGTGGCTTAGCAAGGTGTGGGATTTAGTTTGTCCTCCAGAGCAGCTACTAAATAGCCAGGAACAGTGCAAAACAATGACTGGGGCCATGTTAGTGACCGGACACACAGTGTAGTCTGGACCAGCTGGACCGGCTGAGAGCCCACCCAGATCCATCACAAAATTTGTCCAGGATGGACACAGGGCTAGAAGAAACAAACTTCATAAAGATCAACTTAAGAAACTCCCTATACATAAATTCAAGAAAGGAGATGAGTATGATGTATGTGCCGTTTGTTTGGATGAATATGAAGATGGAGACAAGCTCAGAATCCTTTGGGTTCTCATGCTTATCACTGCAAATGTGTAGACCCTTGGCTAACCAAAACCAAAAAAACCTGCCCTGTCTGCAAGCAAAAAGCTGTTCCTTCTCAAGGCAATCCAGACTCTGACACAGATAGTAGTCAAGAAGAAAATGAAGCATCAGAACATATTCTACTTAGACCTTTGGCTTCCATTAGCACCCAGCCATCTGGACCTTTGTCGGAATCCCACTCACATCAGAACATGACAAAATCTTCAGACTATGAGGAAGAGGACAACGAAGACAGTGACAGTGGTGAGGCAGAAAATGAAATCAATGAACATAGTGTTGTGGTCCAACTGCAGCCTAATGGTGAATGGGATTACAACATAGCAAATACAGTTTGACCTTCAGAGGTCAATTGGTTTATTTCCTTTTAAAATGTTTATTTACAGAGATTTATTTATTTATTTTCAGAGATTTCTGTAGAAATAACTTATTTAGTATTCTACAGTTTAATCAAATGACTGAGACAGGTTTTTTGATCCAGTATTTATCTGCAGGAGCATACTTCATTTTAATAAGTAACAGAAAAGTGCTGTACCTCAAGCATCAAAATCAGTTCTCCTTTTGGAGTGAAATATATAGCCAAAATGTTAAAAAAAAAAAAATTCCTTAGCTTGCAGACTTAGGTCACAGTATGCCAATGTTTGTTTTACCACACAAGGTCCATGCTGCTGCCACCTAGCATAAGCCAAGCCAACTGCCACCTCCATAAAACTATATAGAATGGTTGAGTTGAATAATACCTATTTTCCTGGCATATCCTCAAATTGCCACTATTAGTGAGAAGCAGCAAGGTACTATTATAATGCCTTTTTCCTTCTATCAGCACCATAAAGAAAAACATATACTTGTCTTTCCTTCCTAAGCCCAAGCAGTCTTATCCTGATAAAATGGTCTATACTAGTGTAGATTTTTTCAAGTTTTTTTAAAGTTTTTAATACTATAGTGTTATGTATAAATTTGATTCAGCAGCTAAAGTAATAGATCTCTGAACTTTTACTGAGCTTCAGTATCCTTACTTAAGGGTTTTCTGTGTTTGTGATCAAAGCAAAAAGAAAATACTGCATAAAAATAACAAACTTTAGCAACTGTTGATACTCAAATCCTATACCTCTTAATAAAGAGCATCTTATGTTTATTAGCCCTGCTAAACTATGTACAGAAGAAAATTGTTTATTTCAAGTACTGGATTTGAAAATAAGTGCTTATGTTTAACAGAACTAATGATGTATTTTAACAATGTATTATGAAAAGCTAAATTATATTATACATCATTGTAACTATTTAGACAATATAGACCTATGTATAATCAGAAAGCTAAGAATTTTTATATGGCCTTGTATGCGGGAAGTTTGAATGTTAATAAACACATTTTCTACTCTAACAACCAGCAAAAAAAAATTAAATCAATGAATTGAGGGAGGATATAAAGAAGGCAAGGAATGAACAAAAAGAAGAACTCAAAAGTCTGAAAACACAAATCACAGAACTTATGGGAATGAAAGGCACATAGAAGAGATGAAAAAACACACTGGAAACATACAATGTTAGATTTCAAGAGGTAGAAGATAGGATTAGTGAATGGGAGGTTGTGAAATCTGAAATCTGACAAGCAGAAGAAAAAATAGGGAAAAGAATGGAAAAATATAAGGAGGGACTCAGGGAACTGAATGACAACATGAAACACACAAATATAAATGTTGTGGGTATCCCAGAAGGGAAAAGGATGAGAAAAACTAATGGAGGAAATTATCACTGAAAATTTCCCAACTCTTATGAAAGACATAAAATTACAGATTCAAGAAGTGCAGCATACCCCAAACAGAATAGATCCAAATAGACATACTCCAAGACATTTACTAATCAGAATGTCAGACGTCAAAGAGAAAGAGAGAATTTTGAAAGCAGCAAGAAAAAAGCAATCCATCTCATACAAGGCAAGCCCAATAAGACTATGCATAGGTTTCTCAGCAGAAACCATGAAGGCAAGAAGACAGTGGTATGATATATTTAAGATACTAAAGGAGAAAAACTGCCACCCAAGAATTCTGTATCCAGCAAAATTGTCCTTCAAAAATGAAGGGGAAATTAAAACATTTTCAGACAAAAAAATCACTGAGAGAATTTGTGACCAAGAGACCATCTCTGCAAGAAATACTAAAGGGAGCACTAGAAACAGCTAGGAAAAGACAGGAAAGAGAGGTGTGGGGAAGAGTGTAGAAATAAAGACCATCAGTAAAGGTAAAAAGAAGAAAAATTAGATATGACATATAAAATCCACAAGGCAAAATTGTGGAAGAAAGTACTACCCTTACTGTAATAACACTAAATGTTAATGGATTAAACTCTCCAACCAAAAGACATAGACTGACAGAATGGATTAAAAAACAGGACCCATCTATATGCTGTCTACAGGAGACACATTTTAGACCCAAGGATAAACATAGGTTGAAAGTGAAAGGTTGGGACATTTCATGCAAACAACAATCAGAAAAGAGCAGGAGCAGCTATACTACTATCTAACAAATTAGACTTCAAATGTAAAACAATTAAAAGAGACAAAGCTGTAAGACAGAAAAAAGTTATGAGGTATGTAACAACATGGATAGAACTTGAGAATATTATGCTGAGTGAGATTAGCCAGAAACAAAAGGACAAATACTGTATGGTCTCACTGATATGAACTGACATTAATGAATGAACTTGGGGAATTTCAGTTAAGAACAGAGGTTATCAGGAGATAGAAATAGGATAGATATTGGGTAATTGGAGCTGAAGGGATACAGATTATGCAACAGGACTGATTGTAAAAATTGAGAAATAGATAGCACTGTACTACCTAACTGTAGTACAGTAATGTTGGTACACTGAATTAGGCTGAATGTGAGAATGATAGAGGGAGGAGGGCTGGGGGGCACAAATGAAATCAAAAGGAAAGATAGATGATAAAGACTGAGATGGTATAATCTAGAAATGCCTAGAGTGTACAATGATAGTGA
>PVIY010046691.1:0-18306 GCA_004026745.1 Myrmecophaga tridactyla
TTATAAAAAATCAGGTTCATATTCCTAGAAATTTATAATAAAGGTGAAGTTGCAAAATGTGTCAAAAAAATATGAGTCTGGGGTCTGTGTTTCAGGAAGGTATGGCAGTGGGACTGCTGGGGAAGATGCCAGTGGTGGTGATAGTGGGAAAAGGCTTCAGTTTCAAGAAGTTTCTGTATCAATGAGAGAATCAGGAGGTCTAGGACCCTGGAGGAATTGCTACACCCCAGTGTATGGTCAGTTTCTAGCTCTATATCTGCTCCATAATAACATGAATAATGCAAGATATCTTTGGGAAAAATACCACCTGCTATAAAATATGTCAATTCTGAACTTGGGGGAACTTCTGCAGTAGGATAATGAATCTGACAGAGAGACTTCCCTGGGATTTATACAACCAGCAACTCTCACCAGTGGTCCGAGACAGTCCAACAAATCATGAAAGCACTAAGATGCAACAAGGAGATGGGCTTTCACCCTGGTTTCTTAAGTGTATAGCTGGTGATTTTGCAGCCTTTGTTGGGTTTCCTGTAGAAGATGCTGCAAAAGAACAAGGATGACAAACTGACTCCACCACAAGAACGGTTATGCCCAAAAAGCCAGTTACAGTTCCATGGAGGTCTCCTTTAGCAGCTTTATTCCCTTATTGGAGCTTGCCTTAGTCCCACCAATCCCCAGCGAACAGCAGTTAGCCAGATTGACTGATTACGTGGCTTTCCTTAAAACTGATATGTCATACAGAGTTCAAGATCCACTTTCAGAGTTGTGTACACTGACAAATAGGGAAATGTAAAAATTTTATTTTCAATTTATTGAATAGATTAAGCACCTTGGCATTCCTTATTGAGTATGTGATAAAATCTATGTATAATATAATATATATGTTGTCTTAAACATTTGGCTGAATAGTTGTTGAATCAATTCTGATGTAGTAATATTCATCAGTTTGCATGAGACCCATCAATATTATGTGGGGAGGTTATTTTTCCTAGCGACTCATAAACATAGCTTGCCTGTTTAATGCAGAGCAGAGATTGTCAACTGAGTTTTCCCTGCCCTCTTCTTCACACCCCTACCACCTCCAGCCCCTCCCAGCACACTCACATCAGTACCATTATTTGATTGTTGTGTAATTCATTTGGGATTTGAGTACTGTCCTCAAAAGGCAATATCACAATCGTTGGGATTCAGACTCACCCTCTTTGGGGAATATGCTCTCTTTTTCACCTCACCTCCTAAGAATACTAAAATATAACCAAGGAACAAAAGACCATTGCCTTTAAAAAAAAGTTTAACTTTAAACTTTTGTTGATACTGTGAGTGCATCCATTGCTTGCAGTGGGGAGCTTGCCATGAAAGCACAACTCACTTAAGACATTCATGAGAAGTGTTAAGTTATAGTATCTCTTTTCAGAAAAAAGAAAAAGTGTAGCATGCATGATATTGTAAGATAATCTATATAAGGTAAGTGATACACTTGGTACAATTCTCCTTGCAGCCTGTTGGTTGCTTGCACTTATCACTCAGTTCAAGATCTGCCTTCTAAAGAAATACCGAACAAACCAATCTTTCATTTTTCATGTGACAGCCCTCTGAACATTTGAGCTTGTTTATTGTATCCCCAGGTTAAATACCCCATGTTCATTTTCTCTGCATTTGTTCAATAAATATTTAATTCAATTCTTCAACTCTTTCATCTAAGGTAATTTGTAGAAATTCCAATGTTCTGTTCATCTTTCTGTGGATACACTGGCTTATCATTAACTTTCAGAAAATATTTTTAATTAAATAGAAATGGTCTATATAGTCATAATTACATGATTCATGTTTTCACTCATGTTGAATATATGTTATCATCTGACATGATTCAACATTGTTTTATGAAGAGAACTTAGGTTTTTATTTGGACAAGCCAAGCATCCTTCTTTTGTCCTTTTGTAACAACTGTTGTTCTAATATGTGATAGTTTTTGTATCTGTAAAGCAATTATCTTGTCAACCCTATTTCCTCTATTCATAATAAATGATATTGGACCTCATGTACCTAAAAAAATTATTACTGTGACTGCTAAATGTAAACCAGGTAGAAACCATAATTTACATTTTATATAATCAAATTAAATTAAAATGAACCTGAACTGTCATAAATAGTTCCTTTATTAGCACATGTATCCAGATGAAAATATTAAAGTTATTATTCTGTTCATTTTTTAGATGAGAATTAGGGTAAAAAATCTTTTAATAGCTTATCCAAAGATATAAACATTAAGTGATTTTACAAAAATTCCTTGAATCTAGAGATCATGCTCATCACAATATATTCTTATTTACAATTACTTTGAAAAAAGTTTTAATTGATAAATATGAAATAAATAAATAATGATAGCTTTAAGGCATTATTTTCTGTTCTTTGTATCCAATATTATTTCATATCAATGGCAGTTAAGGAATTAAACCTTAGGCATCTTTACTGGGTGCATTAATGTTATAGGCCACACACTAATATTAATTTTCAGAAGATATGATGTATTTTAACTTGTTTATTTAAATCATATTTCTTCCAGAAATTATATTTTTACTATAGGTAGATGGCTAGTACATTCTGATCCCACAAGTTCTATATTTCCATTTCCACAAAGCCTGGCATTATTTAGGAAAGGCCTAAATGATGTGTCTATGAATATTTAGGCAAGACCCAAACGACATGTCCAAAACCTTTTAACTTTGAAAATAATACTTACCATGTGCCTAAAGTGATTAATTTAAGTATTATTCATCTAAAAATGAATAAACCTCAAATTTCCCCATATGTACAATATGTAGAGCATTTAAGGAATTGAAATTTTCTGTTACATGATTTTGTCTATTTTGAGATGCTATTTTAAAATATTTGTATAGAGATTTTTGTTTTATGGTGAAGTAAAATAAATTAAACCCAATATTTTGTTCAGATCCTGGTCTAACAGAAAGTTCCCCTGAAATTATGTCTCACAAGTATTCCAAGGAACTTCTGTGAACAAAAACAGAGTAGAGTTTTCCTTGCCTTTCCCCCTGCTAATACCAAGGCACCTGCTCTTATATTAGGATTGCTGATAATGCTCCATTCAGCTGTCTCTGGGATCAATTTCTAAAGTGCTTACTTTGAATGTTTCCAAGGACTAATATTTCAACATTAAACTTAAATCAGAAAAATCCATCTCTTTTAGAAGCCACATAATTTTGACAGTGATTTTTGGGTATTCTTTTGACATCCTTTAATACTTGGCTGGATGATAGAGAAGATACTTTTTAGAGAAAAAATTAATTAATTTCTGGATGAAAGGCAAAATCATTTACCAGCAGGAATGAAGTACTTCATTTTTCATCATGAGTTATATTTAAAAGTGAATCACTATCATGGGAGAAAATATTTGTTTATTACACAAAAATTAGAGTACAGCAAAATTCCAAGAATAAAATGTGAATCATACATGACTGTTATTAATCTTGACATGTATTTTCTTCTAATTATTCCCCTTTGGGCATAGCTAATTATATCTATTCATGTAATTTATGAGTTTATATAATTTTAGCATAATATAGTTTCAGTAATATCCAGATTTTATTACTAAATATTTATGATATGCTGTTCTAGTTTGCTAGCTGCCAGAATGTGATATACTGTAAACAGAATAATTTTTAAAAAGAAGAATTAATTAAGTTGCTAGTTTACAGTTCTAAGACTGAAAAAGTCCAAATTAAGGCCAGGTTATGGAGATGTCCAATGTAAGGCATCCAGGGAAAGATACTTTGGTTCAAGAGAGCTGATGATGGTTAGGGTTTCTCTCTCAACTGGAAAGGCACATGGTGTACATGGCAACATCTGTTAGCTTTGGCACCAGGCTTCTTGTTTCATGAAGCTCCCCCAGGGGCATATTCTTTCTTCCTCTCCAAAGGACTCTAGCTGCAAGGGCTCTCACGGTTCTCTGAAATATTTTCTCTTTTAAAAGATTCCAATAAACTATCAAGACCCAGCTGGAATGGGTGGAGTCACATCTCCCTCTAATCAAAGGTTAATACCCTCAACTGCATGAGTCATATCTCCATGCAGATAATCTAATCAAGTTCCCAACCTTTGGAAATGAAGTAAGTTTATAGGTCATTAAGGACTTAATTGAGCATTTGGTGTTGGTATTTTTTAATTCTAAAATTTAAGTATTTCTTTTATACTTTAAGTTTACACCTTAAATTTAACTGTAATTAGGTTTATATTTTATGTATTTTTGCATATTTTAAATGCCATTTTTTCATATGTTCAAAAGGATCAATTGCATTAATTTGCATTTGTATTTTAATTGTAAAGGTGTGTTAATTAAATTTGTAATCAAATGTTTCAAAAATTAATACTTTGTTTTGATGTCTAGACATTTACAGACTGATCATAAATTCCATTACATGCAGTGGTTATTGTCCTTCAAACCTCAAAATTCCACCCAAGAGTAAATTATCCAAATAAGTTTCAAGGCAAATTTTTTTTAATGTGAAATGGAAAATATTGTAAAAATGCACAACTCAGGAAGGCAATTATTATAATATTGGAGAATTGCTCAAATGACAAAGCAATAGAGCAGGAGCCAATAAAGTATGGCCACAGGACAAAACAAGACCACCTTATTTTTCTAAATAAAATTTTATTAGAACATAACCATGCACATTCATTTATATATTGTTTGCACCTGCTTTTGAAATACAATGGCAGAGTTGAGTGTTGTAGTAAAAATTGCATATCCTGCAAAGCCTAAGTTATTTGTAATCTGACTCTATGAGAAATTTTGTTAATTCTCACTATACACAAAGTATTTTATATAAGATAGTTTAAGAAGCTAAACTTGAAAATAATGATGACAGATATGTATGCCAAAAGAAGATGATGTGAATATCAAAGGATTCTGAGGTACTTAGGAAATTATTAAATCCAGAATGTTTGTGCAAAATCATAGTTTTTGCAGGTCAAACATTGCATGAAAATTATATCATAACTATCACATGTAAAATTATACTCCATCAAAATCAACATTTGAGTTACTCTTTTTTCATTCTAAGTATTAACACATATTGAAGTCAGTAAAAATGGCAGAGTAAGAAGCTCTAGGGTCCAAATCTCCACCAGAAAACAACAAAGCAAAAACTCTCAATATGAATTTGATTAGAACTCTGGAAAATAGTGAAAGGTTTTCAACAACCAAGTGAAAGCTGAATCGAGACAAAACTTACTTAAACATGGTGGGAGAGCTTTGTTGCATTTTAACTTACCCTTGCTACAACATCCCATTCCCTGGCTTGGTAATATTCTTCAGGATAGCAGTTTACATTCTCAGTATGTGCTCCTGGTTCTGAAGCAGGGTGGACCTTGTTCTAAGGGAATTTTTTTTGTCTGTTTTAACCTGTCTGAAAGTCCCAGGTGGACTGACACAGGATGCTTATATTTGCTTAGTTTAACTTGGAATTCTCTAAGCCTAAAAAAAATGACTCCTTTAAAACAGGCTTAGATACAGTTTATAAAATTAAATATGAAGTTGGTATTTATTCTAGAAATTTTAAAAATGTTTAATATTTCTCAGATTTATTAGAGTCTTTACTGTATTTATGGTAATATACAGACATTATCAAAAATTAAGAAAATATAGAAAAGCATAAGAAGGAAAGCAGAACACACCTGTAATTTCACAACACAGAGATTACTATTTCCATTTTGGTGCTTATCTTTTCAGATTTTTTTGTCATTGTTTTTTTTTCTTTTGCATACCAAAACTTTAAAATTATTCTTTGAGTGTTTTACATGGCCATAAAATACTCAGATGGAAGGACAAATTCTGTGTTTGAAATACATACATCAAATCATCAATTAGATACAAAAAGAGTCTGTTGCCTGGTCAATATTATTGTACCAATGTTAATTTCCTAGATTTGATATTGTACTGTAGTTGCATAAGATAAGTTACCATTAAAGGAAGTGTCTAAGATTACCTGGGACTCTCTATATTATGTTTACAATTTCTTCTGGTTCTCAAATTATTTCAAAATCTAAAGTCAAGTCACCTAGCTTTACTTAGGATGGTTACATAAGTAAGTGTCTTCATTCTTAGGAAGTATACATGTAAATGTTGTGTTACAGGAACATGTGTATGCAATCTGCTCCTGAGTATTTAGAAAATAGACTGATAGACAAATTGAATTATATTCTGTCTAGACACGATGATAGTTGGATGGGTGGATGGATGGACAGACACATGATAAATAGTTGATAGATAGGAAAAAGAAATAATGATATAACAAATGTAGCAAAATTCCAAAAATTGGTAAATCTGGGCATTTGGTTGGAGTGAATTTTGGAGTTCTATGTATGTTTTTAGTATTATTTTTGCAAAAACAAATTGAAAATTATTTCAAAATCAAATGATTTTTTAAATGAGTTAAATCATCAAGAATGCAGGCAAGATAAATATTAGAAACTTAATTTCATGTAAATTCTCAGTGTCAACTCAAAAGTTTCAAGTGACTTCTTACAAATGAAACTGTTCATTTAACTTCTTGATATATTCTACTTCAATTCCAAGAACTCTAAAGAAGGTTTAAGCAGATATTTATCAAATTGTGTCATCACAACATCAACAAAATATGGTATTATTTATATTCAAAGTGAAGATGAAATTATAAGCCCACCAAAACAATAACAAAACCGGTCCAATGAAACTTTAGATAAATCCACTTTGGAAGTTGAGCCAGCAGCTGAAATAGAGAATGAATACACAACTTCCCATCTCTGCACTCAGAGAAGCAAATGAATACATTGAAAAAATCCTTTCTTTAATCTGTGGCATAAGAAGAAATCTCTGCCCAGGAAATAGGCCAGGGAGAAATAAATAATAATAAAACCAGTTATAACAATAGCACTAAAATAAAAATTAATAATTACTAATATTTATTGAAAACATAATATCTCCTATGCATTGTATGCACCAGTTTTATTACATTGTCTTGCTTAATTATCTTAACAATCTTTTAAGGTAAGTCCCATGGTTTCCATTGTAATCATTTATATCTTTGTTATTTTAGTATTTAAAATAAACAATTCAAGCAGCTAGAAGGAAAAATATGAGAGGATCATATGGTAGCCCAGAGACAAACTCTGGGATTTGTCCTGTAACTATTTGTTGAAGAGTGCTTTGAAAATGTTGCTTTTTTATTTCTTTGCTTTGTATATATGTTATACTGTACAATAAAAAAAGTTAAAAATCAAAAAATCAAAATAAAAACAAACAATTCAAAGCTTTCATGTGATAAGCAAATTACTTAGGCTGTTCAATTAATCACAGGGTCCCCTGAATGTTCCAATGTCATTATAAATTCAGAATTTAATTACAAATTGTTAAGAATGACTTGAAATAAACCAGCGATTCTCAGTACTGATGTTTGAGGCAGGATGATGCTTTCTGTTGGGGAGGGCCTCTTCTGTGAATTATAGCATGTTGAGCAGCACCCCTGGCCTCAACTCTCTAGATGCCAGAAGCACATCCTAGTTCTGACAAGTAAAACTAATATAGTAAGACATGAAAAAATCACATAACATATTGTTAATTATAAATCACACATTCCCTTCTCAGAGCTCCCAAACACCAGCACACTATTTAAAATAACTCCCCACATACATTCCAATCCCCCTAATTTGCTTCCACTCCATAGTAGCTATGACACCCTGACATACTAACTAACATCAATTGTTTGTTGTTCTTCCTGTGGTACCCAGAGCAATGGTAACAGTGCTCATAGTACATGCTCAATACATGTTTGTTGAATGAATAAATGAATAAATGAACTAAACAATGAATCAAAAAGGAGACACCACATGAACAAAGAACTTTAATATACATTTGCCCAAAGAAGATATAACAATGTCCAAAAACACATAAAAAGATGCTCAATATCATTAGCCATTGAGAAGTGTAAACAAAAAACACAATGAGATACCACTTCACTCCCTCAAGAATGTGTGTTATTTAGAAAAAATGAAAATAACAAGTGTTGGAGAGGATGTTTAGAAGTGGGAATTCTAGTGCATTGTTGGTGGGAACGCAAAATAATGCAGAAACTGTGTTAAATCACATATTTCCTCAAGAAGTTAAATATTGGGGGTGTGAGTGTAGTTCAGTGACAGAATCCTTGCCCGCCATGCAGGAGACCTGAGTTTGATTCAAATAAAGAAGCCAACAAAAACAAACAAACAAACAATTCAACAAATGGTGCTGCAATAAAGAGATACTCACATGGAAAAAGAATGAAATGTGACCCCAACATAAAGCATACAAAAAGAAAACTATATAAAAAAAAGTTAAAGAGCATATTATCATGCGACCCTCCAATTCCTCTTCCAGGTATATAACCAAAGAAAGAGAAAACAGTGTCCCAAACATATACTTTTTCACCAAAAGGTGGCTATTATGAAACCACTTAAGTATCCAACAAGAAGTGAATGGATAAGCAAAAGGTGGTATGCACACACAATGGAAATTATTCATCTTTAATAAAGAAATTATGAGATGTTGCAACATGGAATAACCTTGAAAACTTATGATTCATGAAATAAGCAAAGCACATTAAGGACAAAAATTGCATAATACCACTTATAAAAGATTATTAGAAATTGAAAATTAAAAGAATGCAGGTTAGAAGTAACCAGAGGAATGGGAGAAGGGGAGAAGGAGGAGTGTTTCAATTTTTTAAAAGTGAATTCATACTATCTCATACATTCCTCATTCTAAAACCATGCTTTCTGGGTATGTTTTCCATAATTGCTTTGTCCAACTTTGGCGGACACTATCCCAATCACAGCTGAAATCCCATAGCCAAAATTCTACACCAATAATAGAGAAAACTAGGGGTGGGTGGGATGAGGAACTCTGTATTTTCTGCATGATTTTTCTGATAACCTACAAGTTCTCTAATAAATTTTAAAAATGCAAAAGCATGTTATCAATACTATTTTTTTTACAGAATTTGACAATGTTCTATTTCAATGGAATGTAAATTCATTAACATATGGTGGAGAATTCCTTTAACCTGTTGATGTCATGAGTATGTCAAAGAGGGAGAGGTGGTTGCAGCTAAAAATAGTTTTCCATCATTATTAGATTGTCCTCAGACACAAGACCTCAATGTTGGTGAAGCCAATAGCAGCATAAGATATATATGCAACAGCACCTGTGAAAAATATGAAAATCCCACTCAATTTCAATGACTGTTTAGTGGTAAATATTAACTATTTAAGGAATCACTTGTGGTAAACTTTCATTTGTGAATGGAATGCCAGATCCTTGGAAAAAATAATTTTAGTTCCCATTTACTGAGTTCTTACTTGTGACAATGTACTGAGTCATTCATTTGTGTATTAATAGCTTAATTTTTAAGTTTTGAAAAATAATAGTTCATCCTTTCAGCAATTCTTAAGATAGGCTTTTGTCTTATTCATCTCCTGGTTGAGGAAAATAGACTTTAGAGAGATTAACTAGCTAACCCAAGGTCACAGAGTTAGGAAACAGTGAAGTAGTGTTACATTCCTTATAAATTTTAACCCAAATTAATGAATTCATGGAATAAAGAAAAAATGGAAAGAAGAGGAAGGCAGAGAGAAAGCAGTGAGAGGGACAGAATGAGTAAGAAAGTAATGAAAGTATGAAAAGAAGTTTGGGGAGAGGTGCAGATGATGAAAAAGAGAAGGCAAAAGGGGAAAAGGAAGGAACATGCAGAGAGAAGGAGTAGAGGCTAGTACCAGGAGCAAAAAATAAAAGCAAGTAAAGGAAGGATAAGTAGAATGAGGTAAGGAGGAAGAAATGAAGAAAGAATAGGGGGAGATAAAGGAGAGGGTACAGATTGGAAATAAGTAAGAAGGAGAAAGGAAAATGGAAGGAAGAAAAGAAGAGATGTGGAGAGGGAGTAAGGAAAGAGAGAAGAATATAAAAAAAGGAGGGAGGGAAAGAAGGATGGAGAAAGTAAGGGAGGGACAGAGTGGTGGGAGAGAAGTAGGGAAAGAAGGATATAATGACAGAGACAGAAAAGAAAAGGAAGAGAAGGAAGGGAAATAATGCCACTATTGTGTCCACTTTCAAGGAAAATAATTCATCTAAAAAGTAGTAAAAGAGAAGCCTTAATGATGATCAAGGATAGATTGTAGGTAGCTTTAAAAACAAGCTAAATCCTTTTATCTGGGGTGTGGACAGATGAGTAAAAAAATGGACAAAAAATAAATAAATAATAGGGAGTACCATGGGTAAAATAAGTCGAGTAGGTGAAAACACCAGTAATCAATGAGAGGGAGAGGTAATGGGTATGAGACATATGAGGTTTTTTTTCTTTTTTCTTTTCATTTCTTTTTCTGGAGTACTTCAACTGTTCTAAAAAATGAGCATGGTGATGAATACACAACTATGTGATAATATTGTTAGCCACTGATTGTACACCATGTATAAAATGTACATGTGTGAAGATTTGTCAACAAAAATATTTTAAAATAAATAAATAAAAACAAGCTAAAAGATCAGTAGATTTCCTGTAGGAATGAGAAATCATTAACAATTCCCATGTGGGGAATGACACACACATTTTAAGAAAATTAACTTTAAGCATTTTAGAGGATGGAGGCCAGTTAAGACAAGGAACTGACATAGGAAGCATTACTTAAACTTGGATTCTTGTCCCACTATGACATATTATAGGTAAACAAAATAGAAATGGGGACACTGTAATTTTTGTCTGGCTGTCAGTGCAGAATTTGAGCTGAAAATTTTCCAGATTCCAGCTTTATAAATGTTGTCTGCAAAACTCACTTAAATACAATGGACAGTTTCTATGGACTGTTTTGTGAAGTAGCAGCAGGGAACTTCATTGGCACATAATTCTAAGATTGTTTTGTCTGAACTCTAAGGACTCCATTTTCTGTACCTTACATGTTTCCTTCCTTAATATTGAACAGTGGATGTTCATTCTTTCGGTTCTTGCATTCAATCCGAGTGTCTTTCTTCAGCTTGCAGTGCCTTTTAACTTTCAGAATGGAGACGGCTAAAAGACATAAAATGTGTGGTCAGTACCACATCCACTATGCCCCTCTCCAAGTTGTCACTAAAAACACAGAAATGTCTTCCCACCTGGAGAACTAACTAATGAAAATGTTAATAATAGAAAACCACGTGTGTGAGGAGAAGCTTACGAGAAGTCTACATTTCTGCATCATTTTTCTATACATCCCCCAAACCAAAACAAAACAAAGTAATCAAAACCAGTAAATTAGATCTGTAGCTGCTGAACTGAGGAAAATCCATGATGTAAGTTTAAGTGAGAAAAGAAGTTGTTTAGGATAACATATGGCATGATCACATTATTTAATATAAAATTAAAGGGTGGGCCATAGTGGCTCAGCAGGCAAGAATGCTCGCCTGCCATGCCAGAGGACCTGGGTTCATTTCCCGGTGCCTGCCCATGTAAAAAAATTAAATTAAATTAAATTAAATTAAAACCCACACACTTACATATATGTACATCTGTATTTATATAAAGTAAGAAGTGGAAGTTTATATACTAATTTGTTAATTTAGTTACCTAAAAACATATAAGAACTATATATTTTTTCCATATATAGCAATCTATATTGTTTCTTTTGTCAAAGTGTGCATGTACTACTTTTGTAACATAAAATTTAAGCAAACTTTAAAAAAGCTTAAAAAATTGATCAAGACCATGGCAAATAGAAACTTTAAAGTTATGGTGTACATTGAAAAGTAAAGACCTCCTTTCTTACCACATGAAGGACAACCTAATGCCTCAAAAATCAAAGTATTCTTCCAACTTGTGTCTCTCAAAGAGTTTAATAAGCAATATTTGAGTAAAACATGAAGGTCATAATTCAGAGCAAGAAAGCATGATGGACGTGGCACAGACATGTTATTGAAACTCAGGGCTATTTCATGTTGAACTTCTTTTCAAGGGTCAATCTCAAGTTCTTCATTACCTTCTTATTTCACTTCCTTTGCAGGATTTTCTTCTGGGCCTCTCATTCACTTTGCCTCCCCATGCCAGCCTGTGTATTTCTGAGGCTTCAGCCAGTCTCTCCTTTGCTTTCTTAACTTTCTGTGACTGCTTCCTGACATCCTGTTACTTGTCATCTGCTGAGGGAGTCTGAGAGGCTCTGAAGTCCAGGGTCCATGCAGTCTGTTGAACTGCCAGAGGTGGGCTCAGGACTGGTGTGAAGATTTCTGGCAACAGCACACCCCAAGGGCTCAGCAAAATTATTTGATGCAATTATTTCTAAGACATTTGGAAAATCCAGGGTTCTTAACAATCCCCTGAGTTGCTACATGCCTGGAGTCCCTTTATGCTGGAGTTCTAACATACCTGCTGTGGCTTCTCCAGGTTCTCCTTGAATCACCTCTGCCAGCCCACATTTCCAGGATTGGAAATAATTTTAGTAAAAGGCCTGGGGAATATACAGCTGGTCATCCTCACAGGAAGTGCAGAACTTCAAACAGATTTCTGCTTCACCTCAGTTCCAGGGTGCTGACATTTTCTCTGTGAAGTTTTGGGCATCATATTGTTCTGGGTCTTCCCCATTAAAAAGAAAATGAAGTGTAAGATGTGAATGAAATGAGGCCCAAAGACTTCAAGCAATGGGAAATTAACTTAGCTTTGTTTGGAACAACCACCCTCCATCTCTGCCTGGAGAAAGGTTTCTCAAACTACACTGTGTATTGCAATCATAGATAGGTTTTGCAAAGCTTAGATCACAAGGCTCCCATGGCAGAGATTCTGTTGCAATAGTTCTGAGGTGGAACATCATAGATTGAACTAAGTTCCCAGCTGCTGCTGCTGGCATGGGCTCCAAATGTTGATAATAAATGTGTGAGTCAAGGACCAAAATTTCAGGTCATAGTCCTGTGCCAAATCCAGACCATTTACCTTTCCACAACCTTCTTTGAGGGTATTAATCTCTCCTCATTTCTGCCACTCTCAACTACACATGATTAAAGTGGGACTAACTCACTATAATATGGACTTAAGGATAAAAGGATTCTTTGTACCCCAAGATTTGACATTTTTCCATGTCAGTCTTTTTTTCAATTTTAGATCATCTGGTTTTCAAACCTCCCTTAGTGTATTATCTCCAATGAAATCATGCTACTCAACCCTGACTCCCATACTACCATTTAAATAACCTTATGCCTCCAATATTCACATAAATCTCCTCTGCTCTCAATCTATTTTCTACTAGATCCTTCCCTCAGCTTTTAATTATGTACAAATCCCCCCAACTGAAAACAAATCACTCATCAGCATTCCTTGGAAGCCTCCCCATACATGCAATTCTCACCTCCCTCTGCCAGTGATTCAGGTTGAAATGGTTATGCACATTTTAATGTATCTAGTCCACACAGCCCGAACATGTGTCCTAACCCTGTTCTATTGCAGTGTTCCTTAGTAAACTCACAGGTCACTCTGTTATTAGTACAGTTGAGACTCAGCATTATTTATCTGATAGCCCACAGCAGCATGTGACACATTTGACAGCATGGGACTTATGGAATTTCCTCCTGGAATCCACCAGCTCTACCATGTCCTGATCATGCCTGGATGACATCACTAAGCCACATGACTGACTCCCTTTTATGACCATCACAGGAGTGATCATTCTGAGAAGCCAGTCCTGCTCTCACTCTTTCGTGCCCCAAAACACCCCACCATCAATCAAGCCACATCAGAAATTATATTTATGGTTCAATTCACACCGACCAGGTCATATATTGAACTAACCAACTTCCCCCAAAACTTGTTCTCCTCCCCAACTTGGTGCAAATATGTTGGCTAAGACATCAATATCATTCATACTGGACACACTTTCGTTTCAGTCTATTATCACTTAATAATCCATCCACTTTTTTGACCCAATTATAGAGCTGCTATTTTTGAATACTTGATCACCTTTCAGGTCACAAGCTAAATATCACTATCACATTTTTATCATAATCTAAGTTCCACAACTCTAATTTCCCCTCAGTTCATAAGACTTTTAAAAACAATTTATATCATATATGTATTATTATTAATTTCATATTCTTCTTACTAAATCAGATGAACCAAGAATACTATTGTAGTTTTTCAGATGTTTTACATAGCCATGTCCAAATACTCCTTTGCACATAGAAAGATTTATTGAAATAAATTATTCAAACTGTAATCATGTTCTTTAATAATATTAAAAGCAATCCACTTAACAGTTATATAATAATCTCTGTTGAATGGCTTTCTGTGATAAATTAACTCTTATCCAAGGTTCCAAATCTTTCTCCCCAAATTCCAAACAAGTTATTAGGTACAATAATATCCCTAAAATGCAAATCTAATCAGTTAAACTTCCTTTTTTACCCTTCACTTCTGTCTGTAGCAAATATTAATAGAAAGGGAGACAAAGCATTTAATTTTTAAAATTTTTTATTGTATAATATAACATATATACAAAGCAAAGAAAGAAAAAAGCAATAATTTTCAAAGCACTCTTCAAGTAATTACAGGACAGATCCCAGAGTTTGTCATGGGCTACCATAAGATCCACTTAGACTTTTCCTTCTAGCTGCTCCAGAATATAGGAGGTTAGAAGGAATAAATATTTTTATTATCACAATTGACAGTTTTCTTTCTTTGTGAAAAATGAAATATATTCAAAAAAGCAATAAATTTCAAAGCACAGTACCACAATTAGTTGTAGAACATATTTCACAGTTTGGCATAGGTTACAATTCCACAACTTTAGGTTTTTACCTCAAGCTTGCTTTAAGATACTGGAGACTGGAAGATATATCAATTTAATTATTTAGCAATCATATGCATTTGTTAAATCCTATCTTCTCTGTATAATTCCATCATCACCTTTGATTTCTCTGTCCCTCTCTTTAGGGGTGTTTGGGCTATGGACGTTCTAATTTTCCACATTGGAGGGGTCTGTCAGTAATATGGGGTAGGGAGATGGAACTATCTGATGCTTCAGAGAGGGTGGACCCTCTATATTTCAGGACTTATCTGGTCCAAGGACCCATCTAGAGGTTGTAGTTCTCTGGAAAGCTTCTCTAGTGCATGGAACACTTGTGGAATCTTATGTATTGCCCTAGTGCTCTTTAGAATTGACTAGAATGGTCCTGATTAGAGTGTGGCAAGTTATGATCGTTAGCAAGTTCTAACTGAAGTTTGCATAAGAGCAGCATCCAGAATATCCTCTCAACTCTATTTGAACTCTCTACCACTAATACTTTATTAATTATGCTTCTTTTCCTCCTTTTTGTTAAGATGGAATGGTTGATGTCATGGTGCGAGGGCTGGGCTCATCCCTGGGACACATCTCTCCCTCACCCCTGGATGTCATGACCCATGTAGAGGAGATGGCAATGATTTCACTTGCAGAGTTGGGCTTAGAGAGAATGAGACCACATCTGGGCAACAAAGAGGTCTTCAAGAAGTAACTCTTAGGCATACCTATATGTAAGCTAAGCTTCTCCAATACCTACATAAGCTTCACAAGAGTAAGTCTTAAGATCAAGGCCTTGGCCTATTAATTTGGGTGTCCCTAAAATTTGACACAGTGTCAAGGGATAAAGTTTAATAGTTTCATATATTTTCTCCCATCCCTCAAGGGACTTTAACACTACTTTTTGATTATCTGCTGTCATGGTCAAGTGCATGTGTCAACTTGGCCAGGTGGTGGTACCTGCTTGTCTGGTTGGGCAAGTGCTAGCCTGTCATTGCAATGAGATTTCATAGAATTAAATCATGATCATGTCAGCTGCATCCACAGCTGATTCCATTTGTAATCAGCCAAAAGGGCATGTCTTCTGCAATGAGTGATGCATAATATAATTACTGGAAAGCTTTTAAGGAGGATACAGAAGAGACAGGCTCTCTACCTGCTTCAGCTGGTGAGCCTCTCTTGTGGTGTTCATTCAGACCCTCCATTGGAATTGTTGGTTTCACAACCTGCTCTCTGGATTTTAGACACTACATTCCCATAGTTATGTCAGACACTTCTATAAATTTTATATTTGTGAGTGTTCCTTATTGATTCTATTTCTCTAGAGAACCCTAACTAATATGTCTTGGTACCCTGAGTGGTTCTTAAGAAACAGAATCTTAAAAAAGGGTGTTTATGAATGAATTTCTAGCCTGACTGGACTCAAAGGCACTAAAGACTCAGATTCCCATAATCAGAATGACACTCCCAATCCGTGGAGTGAGTTGGGAAAAGAGATACTCAAAATGTCACCATTTGGTTCTCCTAATGCTTCATTTGTATGAAGCCAGGCTCTGGGGAATAATATTTTTGATACTTTTACAGAGTTTTGTAGAAATAAGCAGTATAGGGATTTTAGCTGGTTGTTGTTAGATACACTGGCTACATTAAGGAGTGAAAGGGATGGGCTTAAGGCTTCAAACAAGAAGCTCAAACACCGTCTGACAGATGTAGAAGTTTCTATGAGTACCCTGAAGGAAAATCTTATTTCCTGTAGCTGTAGACTTGAGATCTATGAAAATAAACTCAGATTCTTATTGTTAGAGTGGCAACTTTACAATGTAAACTGAAATCTCAATGTTGCCTGGTGTCTGCCATTAAAGTGAAGGTATTGATGGGAAAGGAGTGGGACCCTGAAAAATGGGGTGTGACATATGGATTAATAATGATGTCAAGTTTGAGGGTGAAACCCTAGGTCATGCTGAGTCTTCTCTAGATAAACCTGCAATAGTCTGCCCCAAGGACATAGCTGCCCCACCTCCAGCCTACCTTGAGAAATTGGCCACCCAACCTCCTCCTGAAGGAATTAGCCCTAGAGTGATTAATCTAGGGAGGCCAGGTCCTTTTGTGGGAGAACCCTGTTATGCTGTCACAAATTTATACTGTTAATCTTCTTCAAAACCTTCCCCAAGGAGACCACAGCCTTTTACCAGGGTAAAAGTGCATTGGGTAAAAGGAAATGATCAGACATTTGGGGGATTATTAGACACTGGTTCAGAAGTGACGTTAATTCCAGGGGACCTAAAATGTCACTCTGGTCCACCAGTCAGAGAGGGGGCTTATGGAGACCAGGTGATCAATGGAGTTTTAACTCAGGTCCATCTCACAGTGGGTCCAGTGGGCCCCAGACCCATTATGTAGTTGTTTCCCCAGTTCTAGAATGTGTAATTGGTATAGACATAATGAGCAACTGACAGAATCCCCACATTGGCTTTCTAACTCATGCAGTGAGGGCTCTTATTGTGGGAAAGGCCAAGTGGAAGCCACTAGAGCTGTCCTACCTAGCAAAATAGTAAATCAGAAGCAATACTGGATTCCTGGAGGGATTGCAGAGATTACTGCCACTCTTAAAAACTTGAAGGATGCATGGGTGGTTGCTGCATCTGGCCTCTGCTACAACTGAAAAAGAGGCACAATGCCTCTTTGGAGGCAACATATTCCTCATTTGGGTCTGCTACTCTGGGCCATTTATTGAGTGACCATAAAAACTGCTAACTTTGAGTGGGGACCTGAATAAGTGGAGGCTCTGTGACAGATCCAGGCTGCTGGGCCATATGATCTAGCAGATCCAATGGTGCTGGAAGTGTCAGTGGCAAATAGAGATGCTGTCTGGAGCCTTTGGCAGGCCCCTATATGTGAATCACAATACAGATCCTTAGGATTTTGAAGCAAAGTCTTATCATCTGCTGCACATAACTACTCTCTTTTTGAGAAATAGCTTTTGACCTGCTACTGAGCCTTCGGAGAGACTGAATGCTTAACCATGGGCCACCACGTTACCATGAGACCTGAGTTGCCTATCATGAGCTGGGTCTAGTCTGACCCGCCAAACCATAAAGTTGGGCATGCGCAGCAGCACTGAATTGTAAAATGGAAATGGTATATACGAGATAGGGCCAGTGCTGGTCCTGAAGGTACAAGTAAGTTACATGAAGAAGTGGTCCAATTGCCCATGGTCTCCACTCCTGACACATTATCTTCTCTTTCCCAGACCAGAGTTATGACCTCTTGGGGGAGTTTCTTACAGTGATTTGACTGAAGAAGTGAAAACTCGGGCCTGGTTTACAGATGGTTCAGCATGATATGCAGTTGCCACCTGAAAGTGGACAGCTGCAGCACTACAACCCCTTTCTGGGGTATCCTTGGAGGACAGTGGTGAGGAGAAATCCTCCCAGTGGGCAGAACTTAAAGCAGTGCATCTGGTTCTTCATTTTGCTTGAAAGGAAAGCT
>PVIY010046692.1:0-18308 GCA_004026745.1 Myrmecophaga tridactyla
CATAGTACTCCTCTTGGGTATTGTTTTCCACAATTCAAACTTAAATATGATTACTTGATTATCAAATAGAAGCTCATTTTTTAATAAAGTGCAAGTTGGAGCAAACCATGTAACAGTGGAAACTTTATTTCCTTTTTTATAAAATTAAACAGTGCTATAGGTCTTCTCTATACATATAAAGGACAACTAAAATTATTTTCATTGGTTAACTTATAACATTAATATATGTTTGTGGGCAAGTAAGTATCTTATTATTATTATTATTATTATTATTATTACTATATTATTGTTATTGCTATTTTGCCTACCTATGGGTAGGCTCTAGGAATCGAACCCAGCTCTTTGGCATGGCAGGCGAGAATTCTGCCTGCTGAGCCACCATTGCACCACCCTATCTTATTTGTATTTGTTGATTTTAATGCAAACTATTTTTTTTGTACACATTTCACAAAAAAATGCACTTTCTTGGAAGAGTTAAATATTATTAAATGAATCATATTACTATTGAAAATGGAAGCCATTATATTATGTTTTTAGATGTCAAACTTCATTACTTCTGGATATATTTGTGGCAGTGAAAGAAACTTACACTTTATTTGGAATATTGTCCTAGATACAATTAATTTTAATCAAATGAGCAGTTTTTTAAAATATTAACAAGATACTCACTCTAGTATTCAAAACCCAGCATCTAAGCAAGATGTAACATATAGAATTTCAACCAAATAAACACACATCAACTACATACATGTT
This sequence comes from Myrmecophaga tridactyla, assembly GCA_004026745.1. Taxonomy (NCBI): domain Eukaryota; kingdom Metazoa; phylum Chordata; class Mammalia; order Pilosa; family Myrmecophagidae; genus Myrmecophaga; species Myrmecophaga tridactyla. Next base: position 754 of record PVIY010046692.1, read on the forward strand.
AATTTAATCAGCTATTTTTTTCCCTGTCATATTACTTACCAGTAGCTACTTAAGTATGACAAACCACATGAATCAGCCATGAGACAGTCTGATCAGTAACTCGGTTACTGGTTTCAATTAATTTGAAAAAAATATGTTTTATGTCTCAAGAATGTCTTAGGTAAGACAATCAAGCTATGAGTTAGTACATAAATGTTTATTCCAGTTGTAGTTGCTTGATGGACCCATTATCATTTAACAAGAGAAACTGTGAAAAACATTATCATTAAAAATTAAATATTTTACTTCTTAATATATGATTTGGTTACTATGAAAACTGACAGTCAGGCCTGGAAGTAATTAATTCTTCAGAAACATATTTTCCAGTCTGGTGGCATAGTATCTTCAATAGTCATGGAACTAAGTGTCCTAATATTTAGTCACTCATTTTATAAATTATTTTTTTTTAAATTACGACTTCATAATATACTTTGTCTAACCTAGTAATGATAACTTGGATATATCATAGAACTCAGAAAACAGATGAACTAGATATTTCAATGGAAAATAAAACCTTTCATTAGCATCAGTAGGAGTAAACAGAACATTAGTAAATTAAGGAAAAATTAAACCTTATGTCCACAAAGACATGCCATTGGGTATTATGGATTACATCCGAATTGGACATGAAACAGGACACAGGAAAAGCAGTCATTCTCGCTTGGTAAATTATATGTTGCTATTATTAATATGAACAATGATACAATCAATTACATATTCTGTATGGAATTTCATAAGTGTTTCATAACAACTTATCAAATATATTTGAGTTATCATGAGGATGAATAAATTTATTTTATAATTATTAAAGTACATTAAGATAACTTAAGCTATTTTCCCCAGTGTCCAACAAAGCCTAATAATTTGTAAGTGATAAAGTCAATGTATGAAATTAATTTTACCATTTTGAAGCCCTATACTCTGTCTTCTATGAATACAATGATAAAAATAGCTATGAAGAGGCTCACCTATTTAAGGAAAATACACAGAAACTGTTTTATGTGATAGACAATTAAACTGAGTGTATTGGGTAAAGTCTTAATATGAGAGGTTCACTAAACTCAATATAAAATATATGCAAATCTTTTTATCACTTTCAGATAATTGGACAAACAGAAAGGAAACAAAATGTCATAAAAATTAAGAATATTTACCTTACATTAAGACTTTATATTAAACAATGAAAAATTATAAATAAAATGTATATTGACCTTATATAATATAAAATGTAGATTATAATAGTAAATTTTACCATACATTTAATAAAATCTAGATTTTATTTATAGATTTTGTTTTGCATAGGATTGTAATAATAAAATATTTGTTAATAAGGGAAGACACATTTTTATGTCCTTTATAACTTGCAAGATAAGAAATTAAAGGAAGTCTCTTTGCAAAACATAATTTGAGGAAATTTTTCAGTTTTCCCAAAGTTTCCTCTTTATTATAAAATGTTTAAATAATCCTGTTTTGCAGAATTTATATTATTATCATTGCTTTTTGAGTTTTTCTCTTTTTAATCTTTACCATATATAATGTTGAAGCATCCATCTTCAGTGCTTCATGATTAAACTTATTTTCCATTTCACTTTAATCATTTTAATGATATCCTGCACCTTTGGAAACAATCACAAATTTTCTTGGCAAATTATATGAGTTGATATTTTAGCTCACACCAGTCACTCAACAATTACTTATTTGGTTTCTATTGAAAACTGTGTCTAGTGTTGTTCTAGGCTTAGTGATGAAAATGGCAAAGACTTTTACCTCACAGAACATCTATTCAAGTTTGGGGAAAGACAAAATCACATGAATTAATGAATAACAATCAAATTACAAGGCAACTTAGTTAATAATAATTGCTATGCAAAAATATCTTGATGATATGGTAGAAACTGAGGATGGGTAGGATTGCTGCTTTAGGTGGGAGGGGAGGGTCAGGGAAGATCTATTGAGCTTACACTGAAATGATCTGAAGGAGGAAGCTAGTTGAAGGTAGTGGGTAAGAGTATTCTAAAAATAAAGACTAGCAAGCACAGAGATCTTTGTATGGGAACATAGTCTCTGCTTTTGGTGAGCAGGTCAAGGACAAATGTAGCTGGAATGTACAGGAGGGGAGGTTTGAAAGATTAGGTTTAAGAGTTAGGCTCTTGATCAAGTAGAATATGATTGACCATAATAAAGAGTTTAGCTTTTATGCTAGTTGAAATATAAAACTCTTGGAGTATTTTCACAGGGGAAAGACAGACTCGGATTTTAAAAGAATGACTGGCTGTTTGGCTGATATGTAGACAAAGACTAGCAGAGAACAATACTGGAGTAGGGAAGGTAATTGGAAGGCTATTGCATTCCATTAGGTGTGGGACTAGAACCATAGATCAGAATTATATCAGGATGCATAGCAATATATGGTTATAGACATATTTGAAAGGTAGAGCCCTTAGGACATAATTCATGAATTGGTTTTACAGTATGAGAGAAAGAAAAAAATAAAGGAACATTCTTAGGTTTATGGGAAGAGCAACTCACTGTCTAATGCTCCCATTTATTAGGTTGGAAAGGCTTCATTATGGGTTAGGGGTAGGGATTAATATTTCTGTTTGGCAAAATAATGTATTAAACCTCCAAGTGAAGATGGTTTGTAGGCAGTTGGATATATGAATAGGGAGGGGCAAAGCTATCCATGTGAAAGTAATCAGCATTGAGATGGCAGTTAAAGTCACATAGATCAAGATAAATGATAGGAACAGATTTCTTATGGCTATTAAAATCAGTGGGTGAAAGGTTAATGGTAGAACTTTATAATGAATAGAAAAGACCTAAACCTGAATGCACTGATCATACTTAATTGCTTCAAGAGAAAGCAGATATGATATGCCTTTAATTTGAAAGGCACAACAGAAAATAAACAGCATGCCTAGGAGATATCCTTACCTAAAAGTTGAATGTGAATCTCATGCTTGACTACCTGCAAAAAATTCTAGTAGAAAAGTAAAACACTTCTGAGACACTTATGATGGGGAGAACTACAGGAAACAATTTTCTTTAAGAGTTAAGGGATGAGACATAGATATAAATGGAACCATGGGCCATAATTAGAACAGAGTAGACCCTCGATGTTCACAGAATGCAAAGGAAACTGCACTTGTGGGTACAGATACTGCAATGGAAATGAGAAAATTACTCACATGATATCATACCATTTTTGTCAGTGATGCATGATTTAATTGCAAGCTAGAATGCTTAGGAAAAAAGATGGGACGTTGCTATACTGAAAAGTGGAAGTTGATTTACAGGCACACGGTGTGAATATCTGTCAGTGTTTGGTGCCCACTTGAAATGAGTGGCCACAAATTTGAAGCAAACCAATTACTATGGTTGTTTGATTTTCTCCAGAAATGCTCAGTTACTTAGATAAAACACTGGATAAGCTTGCAGTTTGAATAAAACAAGTTTAGTTTACAAACTAACAAAATAGGAAAAATAATCCAGGAAGCAGATTCATACTGGATAATGCATTTGAGGATGGGTAAAAAGAGTGGTGTATTAGCAGTTACAGGAAGGTTAGAGGACTGATGGCATGGGCATACTGGAATACGTGAGCTGGAGGGATAAGAGATGGTGAACAAAAAGAAGGATGTCAAAATCTGAGATTTGGGGGATGCTGCTGCTAATTGAAGAAGATAAATTCAACCTAATGAAAATATGAGTGGGTGATTGAAATTAGATTTATGAAGAATTTATTTGAGCCAGAAAACTTGCTAAAAGAAACTAGTAAACACTCCCCCTGTCTACGTGGGACATGACTCCCAGGGGTGTTGACCTTCCTGGTAACGTGGGACAGAAATCCTAGAATGAGCTGAGACTCAGCATCAAGGGATTGAGAAAAACCCTAAAATGAGCTGAGACTTCGCATCAAGGGATTGAGAAAACCTTCTCGACCAAAAAGGGGAAGAGTGAAATGAGACAAAGTGTCAATGGCTGTGATATTCCAAACAGAGTTGAGAGGTTATCCTGGAGGTTATTCTTACACATTAAGTAGATATCACCTTGTTATCCAAGATGTAATGGAGAGGCTGGAGGGAACTGCCTGAAAATGTGGAGCTGTGTTCCAGTAGCCATGTTTCTTGAAGATGATTGAATAATGATATAGCTTTCACAATGTGACTGTGTGATTGTGAAAACCTTGTGTCTGATGCACCTTTTATCTACCTTAACAGACAAGTAGAACATATGGAATAAAAATAAATAATAGGGGGAACAAATGCTAAAATTAGTTTGAAATGTTAGTGATCAATGAAAGCGAGGGGTAAGGGGTATGGTAGGTATAATCTTTTTTTTTTCTTTTCTGTGTTCGTTTTATTTCTTTTTCTATTGTCTTTTTATTTCTTTTTCTGAATTAATGCAAATATTCTAAGAAATGATGAATATGCAACTAAGTGATGATATTGTGAATTACTGATTATATACGTTGATGTTTTATTTGGTTTGTTAATTTTTTAAATTAATAAATTAAAAGAAAAAAGAAACTAGTAAAGTGGGAAGGATGGCAGATAGGATCAGTATAGTTGACATATCTTTCGATAAATTAATTTTAAGAAGGATATGATCAAGCTTAAGTTCTCAGGCAGCTGTTCAGTTTTGCAGAGTTCTTTTTCTCGTCTTTTCAGGTTAAAAACAAGAGTGAAAATTTGATTTCTATGCTATTCATGGCATTAAACTACTGATTTCAGAAGGGCATTTTGTTTATCTGAGAATATTAATTCCTCCTTGCCTATATATTTATTTTTTTCTTCCTTTCTACTGATTTCAGAAGGGCATTTTGTTTATCTGAGAAATATTAATTTCTCATTATCTATATATTTATTTTTTCCTTCTTTTTCTTATTCACCTATGTTCATTTTTCTCATAACACCAAACCTTGCTTACCTATTTTTTTTCCGTGTTCATTCATGAGTAAGTTTTATCACAACACTGTGATAAATACTGATGTCTCTGTTTTAAAAATAGGAGCAAATGGTATATCACTCCTATATGTTGTCTTAGGAGAGATATGTAATATTCAGTTTGTAGACAGAAGTGTCAAGAAGGTTTGCAAAAGAATGTGTTATGCTCATGTTTTTTGCACTATTACCATGTGCAGGGGTCCAGATACATCTGTATTTTTTTTTGCATGCTATATGGCAGGGGTCACATTTCATTCATGTTTCCATGTGAGTATCCCATTATTGCAGCACCATTTGTTGAATTTTTGTTTATTTTTTCTTTGTTTGTTTGCTTGTTTATTTGTTTTGGGAAGTGCATGGGCCAGGAATCAAACTCCGGTCTCCCGTGTGGCAGGCGAGAATTCTACTACTGAACTATCCTTGCACCCTTACATCTGCATTTTTGATACAAAAAAAAAAATCTGTATATACCCATGTTTAGTTTTATGTCATATAGTTCCATAAAATTTTTGAGGCAACTTCTGACAGCACTTACTGTACAATAGGATAAAAATAAACTTTACATTTAATAGTGCATGGTTATTAAATATAGCTACATATTTAGTTATAATCTTTAAAATGTTCAAAGTAAAGAGGTAAATGCATTGTCATAATATCCTTACAAGAAATACTGTAGTGAATTTTTACCCCATCTTAGTTTACCAGACTGCTACAACAAATATCAGATTACCAGACATAAACAAAAGGAATTTATTGTCTCCCAGATTTGGAGGCTAGAAGTCCAAAATCGAGGTGTCAGCCTGATCATGCTTTCTATGGAGTCTGTAGCATTCTGGTAGTTGTTTGCCAAAAATCCATAACTCAATTTCTACCACCGTCACAGGGCCTTCTGTCTCATTCTGTCTTCTAATGTGTTCCACATTTCCTCAGCCTCTAATTATATTGGATTAAGGCCACCCTGATTTCATTAGCCTTGCCTTAACTAATAGGATCTTAGAAGGTTTTGTTTACAAATGAGTTCACATACACAGGACCAGGTATTAGGACTTGAACATGTTGTGGGGAGAGACAGAATCTAATCCATAATAACCCATAATGGCCATATCTTGTATAAAGAACATAAAGTTAAAACATAATTACATTAAAGGAAAAATAATAAGGTTCAAATACGCACATTTTTTGATATATGAAAAGTATATCTAATATATCCTATTGTATCTATTTTAACTTGTGATAAAAACTAAACTTGTAAAGGTTGTTTCAATGATTAAAAAGATACAATGCCATTATTTCATGCAATTGTTTCATGCAATTGTTTAAGGTAATTACATTACCCTAAAGCAATGATTTATACTAAATAAATTAATTATTTTATTATGTATGAGATTAAGTCATTAAGCTTTTCATTGCTTTTTTACATGCATTTTGAATTGTTCTGTCCATATTCTTTTATCCAGGTCACTATTAGATAGACAACTTGTGTTATAAAATGGATGGTGATTAGAATTTTATTTTATACACATAGAAAAGAATATAATTTCTATTCAAAGGTATATTGTTTGTATTTGACTAAAATTAATATCCAGGCTTCTTGCATAATTTTGTACCTAATGCAGCTAAATAATCAGAAAAGATCAATATCACATCCATGGGCAAAAGCTGCCCAATAGATATTCTGACACTGTTAACATAAAAATTCAGACATAAATCTACCATGTTATTAAGGAATTAAAATAAAGTATATTCTCTTATATGACAGCAAAATATAATTACATCAATTCAAACTGTAAATTTGATGTTCTCTTTAGTCTCTATAAAATTGAGAGAGCTACACTTTCTGTGAATCATAGAATTTTAATGAAAATTATTTCCTCCTTTATGTTTGAGGAAAGCACTATACAAACAATGCAAAATGGCAATATTTGACTTGAATATTTTCATGATATTCCAGTTGCCTTTTATTTGCAATAGAGAGGAATATTGCTTCCTTTTCCTTTTAGTTTAAACTTTACTCACAAGCTTCATTCAAAAGTAAAGCCTTTAGTATACCATATGATATTTGAAGGTGGTACTCCAACAATATTTTAAAATAACTTCCTATTTTTTAAACCAGGTAGTTTAATTATACAGCAAAATATTTTAAATATTTGAAAATGAACTGACTACAGGGTTGTGGGAATATAGTGGAGTAGGCAGCTCCAGGACTCAGTCCTTCTACCAAAACAACAATTAAACAGTCATGAATTGTCTGAAACAACTATTTTGAAACTCTGGAGGCCAGAAGAACAATGTACAGCATTCAGGGACAAGCAGGAGAAAAGGCTGATAAATAACAGTAAGGGACAGTAAATTGCTCTCCCCATGGTACCCATGTAAGACTCTGCAGGTTGCCATGTGGTCTAACCCCTGGCTAGCTCACTGGTAACAGGAAAGGACATAAAAATCCTGATCTCCACTATAAGGGGTGGGTGTGGCTAATCACTAATCAGAACATATGATTAGTGAACTTGGAATGCTGAGGACCCAGCTCTGAGGGGATCACTGTTTCAAGTCACCTGGACAAGGCTGTAGCAGCCATTCTTTCAAACTACCCCAGACAGGGGCAATGGCAGAGGAGACTAAAAGAATCTCAGCTTCCTTAGGGCTGCAGGGGTCACTTATTGAAGGGCTTCACTTGCTGAGCAGGCCAGCAAAGCTAAGCATCGGGGAGGGAGGATAGGAAGAAGAAAGGAAGAAAGGAAGGGAGGGAGGAAGGGGGGAGGGATGGAGGGAGGAAGGAGGGAAGGAAGGAAGATGCAGAGAAATATTCAAAGAAATAATAATGGAAAACTTCTAAAATTAACAAAAGCATGAATACACACATACAAGAAGCCCAAAGAACAATAAGCAGGATAAATATGAAGAAAAATACAACCTGTCATGTATCACTCACACTATCAAATGCAAAGGACTTATGAAAGCTGCAACAGAAAAACACTGTGTTACACACAAGGGAGTCCCTATTATATTGAGTGCCAATTTCTAATCAGAAACCATGTAAAAGAGAGGGCAATGTGTTGAAATAAAGTGCTGAAAGAAAACACCTGCCAAACAAGAGTTTTATATCTGGTGAGGACTTTTTTCAAAAATGAGGGAGAAATTAAGACTTTCTCAGTTAAACAAAAGCTAAGGAAGTTCATAACCACTGGACCTTCTATACAAACAATGCTAAAGGGAGTTCTTCAAACTGAAACACTGGTGATTGATTCAAGCAACATAAAGAAATAAAGACGTGGTAAAAGTAACAGTTTCAGTAACCAAACAATATACTGCAATAATGCTTGCATTTCTAATTCCTGAAGTGGTTATAAATGACAACATTACTGTAATGTATTGTTTGATATAGAACTACTTAGACCCCTACAGGTGCTAAAATACAAATGCATAAAAAGTAATGATAAATCTGTGGCTTTTACTCAAAATGTATAAAGATATAAGTGATAATAAGTACAAAAAAAGATAGGAGGACCTAGGAGTAAAGGAAAAGTATGCTTGCATGCTATTGAAGTTAAGTTGGTATCCAACCAAATGTGATTGCTATATATTTACTATGTTAAGATGTAACCCCATGGTAACCTAAAGGAAAACAGATGAAAAATTTACCCAGAAGGAAATGAGAAGGCGCTCAATATGTTATGACACACACACACAAAAATCAAATAAATACAGAAGCAGACATTAATGGAAGTGAGGGACAAATAAGCATAAGACTTACAAATCCTAAATAGCAAAATGGCAGAAGAAAGTCCTTTATTATCAGTAATGATTTTAAATGTAAATGACTCACCAGTCAAAAGACAGAGATTCACTGAATGGATAAAAAAGGATGACCCAGATATATGCTGTCTGTAAGAGACTCATCTTAAATTCAAAGGTATAAATAGGTTAAAATTGAAAGGATGGAAAAAAATATACCATGCAAATGTAACCAAAAATAGATAAATAGACTATCAAATAAATAGACTTTAGGTCAAAAATAGTTATGAGGGACAAAGATGGTCATTATATGCTAATAAAGGAGACAATAAACAAGAAGATATAACAAGTATAAACATATACATACCTAATAGCAGACACCTAAAACTTATGAAGCAAATACTTGGCATATTTGAAAGGAGAAATCAATACTTTTACATTAATGATAGGAGATTTTAATACATCATCCTCAATAATGGACAGAATACCTAGTCAGATGATCAATAAGAAAATATAAGATGTGAACGATCTCTAAACCAACAAGACCTAATAGACATATATAAAACACTTTACCCAACAAAAACAGAAAACACATTCTTGAGTGCAATTGGATCATTCTCCAGGACAGACCACATGTTAGGTCACAAAACAAGTCTCAAATTCAAAAACATTGAAATCATGTAATGCATATTCTCCAACCACAAAGCAATGAAGCTAATGTTATTGATTAATGAAATCAATAACAGATAGAGAAATGGAAAATTAAAAATATGTAGAAATTAAACAACATACTCAACCAATAAGCTAAAGAGGAAATCATAAGCCAAATTAATAAATATCTTGAGTGAATGAAAATGGTAAAAAAAAACATATTTAAAAATTATTATGCACTGAATGCAGTGCTGAGAGAGAAATGTATGGCTCTAAGTAGTTACATTAAAAAAGAAAAAAAGGCTTCAAATCAGATACCTAACCTCAAACCTGGAAGAACTAAACAAAGAAAGGCAAACCAAATGCAAAGAGAGCAAAGGGAAGGAAATAACAAAGAATAGAGTGGAGATAAATGAAAGAGAAAAAAAACAATAGGGAGAAACAACAAAATCAAAAGTTGGTGCTTTGAAAAGATCAATAAAATAGACAAATCTTTAGCTAGACTCAGAAAGAAAAAAGAGAGAGACTACAAATAACAAAAATCAAAAATGAGAAAGAGAACATTACTACTGACTCTGCTGAAGTAAAAAGTACTATAAGAGATACTATGAACAAATGTACACTAATAAATTAGATAACCTAGAGGAAATGGAAAATTTCCTAGAAATGCACAAACTACCTACATTGATTTGAGAAGAAACAGATCTCAGCAAACTAATTATTAGTAAGGAGATTGAATTCATAATAAAAACCTCCCAACAAAGAAAGTCCAAGGACTAGATGGCTTCACAGGGGAATTCTACCAAACATTCCAGGAAAACTTAATTTCAATTCTGCTCAAACTCTGCAAAAAAAAATTTTGATGAGTAGGGGACATTTCCTAATTCATTCTATGAGGCCAACATCACCCTCATACCATATGTAGAGAAAGCTATTCAAAAAAAGAAAAATACAGACCAATATCATGAATATAGATGCAAAAATCCTCATCAAAAATACCAGAAAACTGAATCCAACTGAATATATTAAAATAATTATTCACCATGATCAAGTGGAATTTATGTGTAGTATGCAAGGTTGATTCTACTAACGAAAACTACAATGTAGTACGATACAATAACACAATGAAGGGAAAAAAATACGTGATCATCTCAATTGAGGTAGAAAGGACATTTAACAAAATCCTGCATGCTTTCCTGATAAAAAGAAGTGTTTAAAAGCACTAGGAAGAGAAGGAAACTTCCTAAATATGACAAAGGGCATATATGAAAAGCCCACAGCTAACATCCTACTTAAGAGTGAAAGGCTGAATGTTTTCCCTCTAAGAGCTGTAACAAGACAAGGATGCTTACATCACCACCATCATTCAACATTGGACTGGGAGTTCTTGCTAGAACAACTGGACAAGAAAAATAATTAAAAGGCATCCAAATTGGAAAGGAAGAAGTACAATTTTCCCTATTTGCAGATGATATGCTCCCATATACAGAAGACCCTAAAAAAATCCACAAGAAAGCCCCTAGGGGCTAATAAATGAATTCAGCAAAATGGTGCAATACAAGATCAATACTCTCAAACCAGCAGTGTCTCTATACACTAATAATGAGCAATCTCAGGAGGAAATCAAGGAGAAAAATCCATTTATAATAGCAACAAAGGTAATCAAATATTTACAAATAATTATAACCAAGGATGCAAAGGACTTATACACAGATAACTACAAAAAATTGCTAAAAGAAATCAAAGAAGACCTAAATAGATGGAATTACATCCATGTTCATGAATTGGAAGACTAAATATTATTATGATGTCAATATACCCAAATTGAGTTAAAAATTCAATGCAATACCAATCAAAATTCCAGTAGTCTACATTTCAGAATTGGAAAAGCCTATAATTAAATGTATTTGGAAGGATAAAGGGACTCAAATAGCAAAGCCATCTTGAAAAGGAAGAATGAATTTGAAGTACTCACACTCTTGATCTTAAAATTTATTACAAACCCACAGTAATCAAAACAATATAGTACTAGCACAAGGACAGACATTTTAGACCACTGGAATCAAACTGAAATCTCAGAAATCAACCCTCACATTTATGACCAACAGATTTCTAACAAGGTTTTAAAGACCACTCAACTAACAAAGAACGGTCTCTTCAACAAATTGCTTAGGAAAACTGTATGTCCATTTGCATAAAAATAGGAGGACTCCTGCCTCACACCAGATACAAAAATCAACTCAAAATGGACTAAAGACCTTAGTATAAGAGCTAGAGGAAAACTCCTAGAGGAAAATGTTGGGAAGCATCTCCAGCACCTTGTGTTCAAGGCAATGGATTCTTAGACTTTATACCTAAAGCATAAGCAACAAAAGAAAAAGTAGATATATTGCAACTCATAAAAATCAAAAACTTTGTTCTTAAAAGAACTTTATCATGAATGTAGTATGACAATGTACACAATGGGAGAAAATATTTGGAAACCACATTTCTGATGTGTTTAATATCCAGAATAAATAAAGAAATCCTTTAACTTAACAACAAAAAAGACAATCCAAATAAAAATGAGCAAAAAATCTGAATAGATATCTCTCCAAAGTAGATATATGAATTTCTGGAAAACACATGAAAACATATTCAACATCATTGATCATGGAAAGGCAAATCAAAGCCACAATGAGATATCATTTCATACTCTTTAGAATTGCTGCTATTAAAAACACAGAAAATAACAAGAGAGGATGCAGACAGAGAGGACGAGTAATTCATTATCAATGGCAATCTAAAATGGGGCAGCCTTGTGGAAGACAGTTTGGTGGTTTCTCAGAAAACTAAGTATAGACCTAACACATGACCCAGCAATCTGACTTTTAGGTATATACTTAAAAGAAATGAAAATAGTAACCCCACAGATATCTGCACACCAGTGTTCAGAGTGGCATTATGCATAATTATCAGAAGATGGAAACACCCAAGTGTCCCTCAACTGATAAATGGATAACTGAAATGTGGTATATAAGTACAATAGGATGCTATTCAGCTTAAAGAAGGAAGGAAGTTTGATGCATGAGAGAACATAGATGAACCTTGAAGACATCTTGTTGAGTGAAATAAGCCAGATGCAAAACCAAATATTGGAAGATCTCACTGATTTGAAGCAATTAGAATAATCAAACTCAGAGACTCAGAATCTACACTATAGGCCACCAGTGAATGGTGTGGGGATAGGGAATAGGAAATTAAGACATTTAAAAAAATGTACAGGATTCCTGGTTGAGATAATGGAAATGTAATGGTAACGGATAGTGGTGATAGTAGCACAACATTATGAACATAATTAATAGCATTGAAATTTGTATCTGGATGTGACTAAAAGGGGAAATGTTAGATTGTATTTATGGTAACAGAATACAAATAAAAAATCCAAGGAGCTATAAGGGGTGCATGGGCGATTCAAGGGGTGCACAAATGGTTCAAGGGGTGCATGGGTTCTTCAGTAGTAGAATGCTCACCTTTCATGCGGGTGACCCGGGTTCAATTCCTGGGCCACGCGCGCACACACACACACACACACACACACACACACACACACATCCAAATAAAGGTCCAAGGAGCCATGCTGCACAAACTGTAAACCTAAGTTAAACCAAGGACTATAGTTAATAGTACAATTATAAAAATGTGCTATCATCAATTGTAACAAGTTTTCCACACTAATGCAAGGTTTTAACAATAGGGTGATATATGGGAATCCTGTATTTTATGTATGATTTCTCTGTAAATGCACAGCTTTTCTAATGAAGAGAAAAGAAGAAAATAAATTGAGAACATTGTAAAAATTTCAGATTTTCTTACTTGCTACTACGGCAGTACAGACACATCAATTGCAGAGTAAAATCAATAGTGTTAATGATTCAAATTTCTAATCAGCCTACAAAAACCTAAAATGTCTGGAGTAAAGTTTACTTTCTCTAGAATATTCTGAGAATTATAAATAATAAGTTATATTTTAAAAAATTTTATTTCCTTTCTAGTATTTTTACCTTTAACCTTTTTTTCAAATGTATTTTTTTCTCGCATGTGACAAAAATATCAATTTATTTATTTTTAGGCTTAGATGCAAACAGATCAGATAGTTGATACAGTTATTCATAAAATGCCTTCAAATTCTTGTCAGGAGAAAATATAAATGAAAATGTAAATAAATGAGACAAGTAGGCATAGACTACTTCATTTTTCTGCTATTTTGTTTAAGTGAATTGTTCTGATCATTTTGTATTTCTTAGCTCCCCTAAGCAAATTATATTTAGACAGTTTACAAAAATATATCTGGGATTGATTATTTACTTCAGTAAACCAATTCTGCTGTTTTACCTTAAGTAAGAAATGTTCAGCTTTGGAGTAGGCCTGGAAAAGCCACATATATGTCAAATAGAGCATACACCCTCAGTGGAGCTACATTCAAATGAAAAAAATTAGTGAAGACATCTAAACGTGGTTTGGTCCAACCATTGAATTAACTTGCATTTAAAAGCTTTACACCTTTCCAGATTGGACTTCTGGACAAGGAATGATCTGTAACAAACCCACAAGTCCTAGGAAACCCTCAGACTAAAACTTTCACCTTAGATGTGAGAGAAAACTCAAGTATGCAAGTTTAATAAACTAGGTGGATTTATGATAGTCATTTATCTCAGAAAACAAATTTGAAAAACTCTCTCTCTTGATCAGAAATTCAGTGGCTGTTTTAATTCCTATTGCCTAGCCTGCATTTGACTGCAAAGATGCAATAATTCTGGGCTTATTTTGCTAAAACTACACTTTCATTTTTCTTGATTTGTTTTCATTACAAAAGAATTGCACATTAACTATTAGCACCTCTGTTTAAATCTTCCCAGGCAGAAAAGCACATTGCTTTAATAGTTTTTCTCTGAAATCAAGTCTTTTTTTTCATTAATAGAACCATGGATTTACTTTATCCTGTAGTAGGGCACTTTGCCCATAAAGGCTCACTTTAATTGCATTTTTCTCATTGAAGTCTTCCCTAGTTTCTTATTGACATTTTAACCAATTTTTCTCTATATTTTCTAAATAGATCTGTTATATCATTGTAAGTACATATTTCTTTCTTCCCTGTTCATTCAAGGTAAATTCTCTGACATTAGAGCCCAGAATATCATCATATTTTATCATGTGCATATTAGGAAATTAATTGAAATTATTTAATTGGACCAAACCATGTTTAGATATCTTCACTAATTTTTTTTCATTTGCATGTAGCTCCACTGAGGGTATAGGCTCTATTTGACATATATGTGGCTTTTCCAGGCCTACTCCAAAGCTGAAAATTTCTTACTTAAGGTAAAACAGAATATCATTTTAGTAATATTCTTATTCTGAATTAATCACATTAAATCACACAGTCTTAAAAGCTTATGTTACTATTCTCCACTTAACCAATAATTCTGGAAGGAAGAAAAATATTTGAGAGTTAATGGCAAAATTCCATGAACTTAGACAAAAAATGAGGGAGTTATTTTAGTGTAATAGTTGAGGAGAGATTTCTCTGAAATAATTTTACATAAGTGGCTTCCTATGGACTACTCATTTACAAATGCAAACCAGGTACTATTAATTTATCTCATTGACTTGTCTTGGGTCATTTATCTTATCTTTCTTACCAACTTTCTTAGAACTTCCTCACAATGTTTTATTCCAGCTCTCCCCTCAATTACCTGTTTCACTCTCACCTTAATTACTAGTTTCATAACATGTCAGTCAAACTGAGAACCACTCAAATTTTCAGAATCTGAATTACAAAGGAAATGCAAAAAGAAAGAAAAGGAGTTGGAGCATAATGGCTAAAGTAATAAAAGATTAATAGTGATTTAAAAATGGAAACCAGCTTGCCCAAGCCATGATCACCTTATTTAAAGTCTTCTTGTATGCACAGTTCAATTTATATCAAGTGGTGAAAGAAGCTACATGATGAACAACTGGCTATATTAATTAAATAGGCTGTCGAATTTCTAGAAATCTTAAAGCCATCATAAAAATTAGACTGAAGGAAGTCAAGGAATCTATCATAAAAATAGATGACAAGAAAGGTTGAGTAAGTATCAGAGAATTAATCAGCATGACCGTAACATCCTGCCATTGTAATGTTCTGGAAATAATGTCACGTCCTCTAACATCTCTGGCTCCATGATTGTAAATTGTTAATTAGGTCATGGCTTTTTGACTGTTCAAAGTATTCAAAGTATTAGGAAAAAAGACCAAATGCAACATCAGAATATACCTTCAAGTCACCAGTTTCCTCATTTTCTCAGTAACGTTTCTTTGATTACCTAACTCTGATCCATGCGTGCTCTATGACCAAACATAGCCATAAATAATTCGCTAGATTCATTAATTTAAAGGCATTGTTTCTATTCTACCATAAACTAATATTTTGTGGGAGATTTTATGCTATACCATGATGAAGTCCACCATCTAATAAAAGAAATGGCAGTGTGTCAGTAATAAATATTTCAAAATTTTAATCAGGCTTTTCAGAAACTCCCAAGGGGAAGTATATGGGGGGGGGAGGGATATAAAGGGGAAGTATATGTATGTGAGGACGCACAGTTAAACTATATATAAGATCAATTCTTTCCATTTTATGATTCTTACAATTCTTTACACAGAAGACTGCATGAATCTACCCTCACCAGAATTCTAAAATCCTTCCTGAAATCTAAGGAGTCTTCAACTCATAAGTCTTGCTTCCTTCATTCTATATTGTGTATCACCTTCCTTTTTCTATTTTTAACAATGTGGTCTCCCACCCTAATCCAATTCTCATTGGTTGGGATTTTGCATCACTCTCAAACCATTAGCTTGATTAGTTTAATAAAATTATTAGCAGTTGAAGAGGCTCATTCTTTTAGAAGGAGGGCGTAGGGAAGTGGATGCACACCTGGAAATAATTCATTGTTTTGATATTTTTATTCTTTCACACCCATTACTTTAGAAATATAAATTGCTATTCTGTGTTCAGAAGTCTTAGCTGTTTAATATTAAAAAAAAATTATACTATGATCTCCTGAAAATATAAGTTAAGTAGTCTTTAACAACATTAAGTATTACTTAGAATAAAAATTATTAATTTTAAATTAAGTGTCAAAATATATCAATAATTGTCAAAATAATCTGTAGGTTATATTGTTGTCTGTCAATGTTAACCAAATTTGTCTTTTATAATTTTTGTAAAAAAAACCCACACAATTATGAGTTTGATTGTATATTTCATTAGAACTTAAATTTTCTACCTATTTCAGAAGGTAAACTATGAGCTCCTAAAGCAGAGCTATATCTTACATCTCTTTTACAACTTGCATGAGACTGAGTTTCATTGTCATGATAGACAAAATAATTACCTGCTGGAATAGCTCAAATAGCTATATCCACTATTATGGAGTTTTTTGAAGAAAACTTTAAAGATTCACTGTTTGCTTCTCTTTAAATTTTAGTTTTGTTAAAGTTTTTGATGAATTGCTAAAAATTGTGAGTTATAGTTTAAGAATAAAATGCCTAAAATATATTTTCAGACAGTGAAAGCCTATTGATAAAATATTCCAAGATGTTTATATCATCATATTCTATGTGTCTAAGTTAAATATATACATATAATTATTGATATATTTCTTTCTATATCATACATTTAAAATAGGAATAAAAATTCAATTCAATAAAGACTTGTCATTCTAAGCTATCCTTTTGTTTCTATTTCCTTTCTCTCTTAGCTTTGATCTAACTTATTTTCACCTAATGGTACACTTCACAGTGTAATTTGCCATGTAACCACATGATATTTGATATATCTAGTCTATTCATTTTAATGGAGGTGGACTATGAACCTAAGTTTTATGTTGATGATTCTGTGAATTTTAATTTATATCATGTATGGGTTACAGGAATTTACTCCTAAGAAGTATTTTAATTGGGACCAGATTTTTGGCTGCCCCTTTCTAGAATGAATAGCCAGTATTTTTGTTTGAAAGTAAGCTCTTCTGAAATAAAATGAATGTTTTCATATACTGAAATTTAGCATGATTATTTATATAAATTAAATGTTAAAAATACATAAACATCTACAGACAAAAATGTGTTTTTTATGAAAATGTGAAAGTTGATACAACAGCC
>PVIY010046693.1:6017-18413 GCA_004026745.1 Myrmecophaga tridactyla
TTCAGTGGTTCAAGAACTTTACTGAATTGTTGAACAGAAGTTTCATCTATAGTAGTTATCTGAATCTTATGAGCCCTTAATCCAACGTGTGTTTAGCACTTTTACAAATGATTTACAGTGAATTCTAGCATATTAACATTTTTGCATGGAGGGTTTTTTTTTTTTTTTGGTGTGTGTGTGTGTGCTCCTTTCATACTTTTATTCATACTCAGTTTATAAGAGGATTTAATTTATATGCTTCTGTTATCCAGAATAAAGGGAGAAGAGGGTTCTCAATATTCAAGAGTTATGCCTTACATTGTTGAAACGCTTTACTAATGGAGGTGTTTAAATTGGGAAATTACATTACTGCCTTAATTGACAAACATACTGTATTTAACTAAAGTATTTAAAAATTTTTGTTTCTTTTATATTAATTTAGTCTTTCAACCACATTGTAAGTTCTAAACTGGCTTCATTCATTTAGGTAATTAAGCCATTCAACAATTAAGTCTACTAAATATCTTATACTTCTTTTCATAATCCCACAGTACCTTCTCAGCTCTGAATACATTGGATATACTCAGCAAATATACTGATAAATCTATCTATCTATATTTTTAATGATTCAGGACCATCAATTGTAACATTGTGCTGCATTTTGTGAGGATCATTGAGATAAACCTATTTTGACTCAGTACATATCTTGAAATTGTTTTCCTTGATCATATCTCTATAATTCAGCTCCCTGTTTTGATCATCTATCTCTGTGACTTTGTTACTTACTTTCATTTTTTTAAACTTTTTTTAATTTAAAATATAGCATATATACAAAAAAAGTGGTAAATTTCAAAGCACATTTTAACAGTTAGTTATAGAACAGATTTCAGAGTTTGGTATGGGTTATGGTTCCACAATTTGAACCATACCAAACTCTGAAATCTGTTCTATAACTAGCTGTTAAAATTATCTTCGAGCTGCTCCAAGACACTGGAGACGAAAAATCAAACAAACAAAAAACAATATAATGATTCAGTAGTCATACTCATTTGTTGACTCCTAACTTATCTTTTAAACTCCTCCTTCTCCCATTCTTTAGAGATATTTGGGCTATGCCCCTTCTAACTTCTTTTCATGTTGAAAGGGGTGTTGACAATATGGAATAGGGGGATGGAACTGGTTGATGTTCTTGGAGAGACTGGCACCTCTGGGTTTCAGGACTTACCTGGCCTAGGAACCATCTGAAGGTTTTGGGTTTCTGAACACATCCTCTCCAACAGCTTACTGCTTTTTTGATAATGGCCATTCTAGTAAGTGTGAAATGATAGCTCATTGTGGTTTTGATTTGCATTTCCCTAGCAGCTAGTGATACTGAGCATCTTTTTATGTGCTTTTAGCCATTTGTATTTCCTCTTTCGAAAAATGTGTATTCAAGTCTTTTGCCCCCTTTTTAATTGGGTTATTTGTGTTTTTATTGTTGAGTTGTAGGATTTATGTGTTCTGGATATTAAACCCTTATCAGATATGTGGTTTTCAAATATTTTCTTACATTGAGTAGATTATCTTTCTATTTTTGTAACAAAGTCCTTTAATATACAAATGTTTTTAATTTTGAGGAGGACCCATTGATCTACGTTTTTGTGGCTTATGCTTTGGGTGTGAAGTCTAAGAAAACACTTGCCTACCACAAGGTCTTGAAGATGTTTCCTTGCATTTTCTTCTAGGAGTTTTATAGTCCTGTTTCTTAGATGTATGTCTTTGATCCATTTTGAGTTAATTTTTTATATGGTGTGAGAAAGGGTTTTTCTTTCATTCTTTTGTATGTGAATATCCAGGCCTCCCAGCACCATTTGTTGAAAAGGTTCTGTCGCAGTTGAGTGGACGTGGCTGCCTTGTCAAAAATCATTTGGCCATAGGTGTAGGGGTCTATTTATGAGCTCTCAATTGATTCCATAGGTTGATATATCTTTTTTTCCAGCACCATGCTATTTTGACCACTGTAGCTTTGTAATATGCTTTAAAATCAGGAAATGTTAGTCCTCCAACTTTGTTCTTCGTTTTCAAGATGATTTTGACTATTTGGGACTCCTTACCCTTCCCAATAAATTTGATAATTGGCTTTTCCATTTCTGTAAAGTAGTTAGAATTCTTATAGGAATTGTGTTAATCTGTAAATCGTTTTAGGTAGAATTGAAATCTTTACAATATTTAGTCTTCCAATCCATGAACATGGGATGTCCTTCCACTTACTTAGTTCTTTGATTTCTTTCAGCCGAGTTTTGTAGTTTTCTGTGTGCAGGTCCTTTATATCCTTGATTAAATTTGTTCCTAGGTTTTGATTCTTTTAATTGCTGTGGTAAATGGAATTTTTTTCTTAATTTCCTCCTCAAGTTGCTGAATACTAGTGTATAGGAATACCACTGATTTTTCCGTATTGATCTTGTACCCCACCACTTTGCTGAACTTGCTTATTAGCCCTAGTAGCTTTCTTGTCAAATTTTCAGGACTTCTATATATAGAATTATGTTTTCTTCAAGTAGTGAAAGTTTTACCTCTTCCTTTCCAATTTTGATGCCTTTCTTTCTTTCTTTTTTTTTTTTTTTTTTTGCCTAACTTTTAACTAGAACTTCCAGTACAATGTTGAAGAACAGTGGTGACAGTGGGCACCCTTATCTTGTTCCTGTCCTCAGAGGGAAAGCTTTCAGTCTTTCACCATTGAGCATGATGTTAACTTTTTCATATATATTCTTTATCATATTGAAGAAGTGTCCTTTTCCTATTTTTCTAACTTTTTTTTATCAAGAAAGAGTGCTGTATTTTGTGATATACCTTTTCTCTGTCAATTGATAAGATCATATGGGGTTTTCCCTTCATTTTGTTGATGTTATGTGTTACGTTAATTGATGTTTTTATGTTGAATCACCCTTGCACACCTGAGCTAAAACCCACTTGATCACAGTGTATAATTATTTTGATGTGCTGTTGGATTCATTTTGCAAGTATTTTGTTGAGGGTTTTTGCATCTATTCATAAGAGAAATTGGTTTGTAATTTTCTTTTCTTTCATTATCTGGCTTTGGCATTAGGGTGGTGTTGGCTTCATAGAATGAGTTTGGTAGTGTTCCCTCTTGTTTAAGTTTTTTGAAAGAGTTTGAGGATTGGTATTAATTCTTCTTGGACTGTTTGGTAGAATTCCCAGTCTCTTTACTAGGAATTGGTTTATTGGGATTCAGACTCTTTACTAGGAATTGGTTTGTTGGGATCTTCTATTTCTTTTTGATTCAGTGTGGGTAGTTTGTGTGATTCTAAGAATTTTTCCATTTCATCTAGGTTATCCAATTTATTAATGTAGAGTTCATAATATTGACTTATAGTCGTTTTTTTTTTCAATGGGGTTGGTAGTAATATCCCCCTTTCCTTTCTGATTTTTGTTATTTGTACCCCTTTTTTTCCATTGTCAGTGTAGCTAAAGGTTTGTTGATCTTTTCAAAGAACCAACCTTTGATATTGTTGATTCTGTCATTTTTTGTTTTCTATTTCAATTATCTCCACTCTAATGTTTGTTATTGCCTTCCCTCTGCTTGCTTTGGGTTTAGTTTGTGCTTCTTTTTCTGATTCTTCAAGTTTTTAGGTTAGGTCTCTGATTTGAAGTCTTTCTGTGTTATTGGGAACTTTTTGTAGTTTCCCTCTTAGCATCCCTTTGCTACGTCCTGTAAATTTTGGTATATTGTATTTTTGTTTTCATTTACATCAAGATATTTCCTAATTTCCTCTTTAGCCCATATATACTGTATGATTTCAGTATTTTATTGAGGCTTGTTTTGTGACACAACATATGGTCTATCCTGGAGAATGATCCATGTACACTTGAGAAGAATGTGTATTCTGTTTTCATTGGGTGTACAGTTCTATATAAGCCTGTTAGGTCTATTTGGTTTAATATTATCCTTCAAGTCCTGTACTTCCTTATTGATCTTCTGACTAGGTGTTCTATCCATTATTGAGAGAGTTGTGTTAAAGTCTCCCACTGTTAATGTAGAATTGTCAGTTTCTCCCTTCCACGCTGTCAGTATTTTTTTTTTTTTTTTACATGGGCAGGCACCAGGAAGCGAACCCGGGTCCTCTGGCATGGCAGGCAAGCATTCTTGCCTGCTGAGCCACCGTGGCCCACGCTGTCAGTATTTGCTTCATATATTTTGGGGCTCTGCTGTTAGGTGCATGTGTATTTATAATTGTTCCCTTTACCAGTATTTAATGACCATATTTGTTCCCTTGTAACAGTTTTTGACTTAAATTATTTTATCTGATATTAGTCTAGTCACCCCAGCTTTCCTTTGGTTACTACTTGCATGGTGTTCTAGTTTGCAAGCTGCCAGAATGTGATATACCAGAAATGGAATGGCTTTTAAAAAGGGGAATTTATTAAGTTGTATGGTTACAGTTCTGAGGCTGTGCAAATGTCCATATTAAGGCAAGGCTATGAAAATGTCCAAATTAACGCACCAACAAGAGGTTACCTTCACTCAAGAAAGGTCATTGAAGTTCAGGATTTCTCTTTCAGCTGAAACGGCACATGGCAAAGTCAGCTAGCTTTCTCTCCCAGCTTCCTGTTTCATGAAGCTCCCGGGAGGGAGTTTTCCTTCTTCATCTCCAAAGGTCTCTGGCTACATGGGCTCTCATTGCTCTTTCCAAAATGGTTTCCTCTTAAAGGGCTCCAGTAAGCAGCCCCACCTTGAATGGCTAGAGACATATCTCCATGGAACCTGTGTTAGTTAGATTCAGTTGTCAACTTGGCCAGGTGAGCATACCTAGTTTTGTTGCTGCAGATATGAGCCAATGGCATCTGAACCTCATCTGTTGCTAATTACATCTGCAGTCAGCTAGGAGGCGTGTCTGCTGCAATGAGTGACGTTTGACTTAATTGGCTGGTGCTTGAATGAGAGAGCGCAATGTAACACAGCCTATGCAGCTCGGCATTCCTCATCTCAGCACTTGCAGCTCAACCCAGGCCTTTGGAGATGCAGAAAGAAGTCACCCGGGGAAAGTTGTTCGAACCCGGGGAAAGTTGTTCGAACCCAGGGGCCTGGAGAGAAGGCCAGCAGAGACCATCCTGTGCCTTCCCACGTAAGAAAGAACCTCAGTGGAAAGTTAGCTGCCTTTCCTCTGAAGAACAAAATAAATCCCCTTTTATTAAAAGCCAATCCATCTCTGGTGTGTTGCATTCCGTCAGCTAGCAAACTAGAACAGAACCCATCTAATCAAAAGTTACCACCCACAGTTTGGTGGATCATATCTCTATGGGAACAATAAAAAAGCCCCCATCCAACAATATTGAATGAGGATTAAAGGACATGGATTTTCTGGGGTCCACAAGAGATTCAAACCAGCACACATGGTATATAATTTTTCCATCCGTTCACTGACATGTGTATCTTTAACAGTAAGATATGTCTTTGACCCGTATAGTTGAGTTATACTCTTTTATCCACTCTGCCAATCTCTGCCTTTTGGCTGGAGAGTTTAATCCATGTACACTTAAACTTACTAGTGATAATACAGGTCTTTCTTCTGTCATTTTGCTATTTAGTCTTTATAAGTTTTACATCTGTTTTGTCCCTCCCTTCTGTTAAAGCTACTTGTTTGTTTATTTGCTTTCTTGTATTGTACCATATTGAGTGCCTTCTCATTTCTATCCAAATATATTTTTCATGTTTTCCTCGTGGGTACCACAGGGTTAAAATTTAACATCCTAAATATCTAACAATTATATTTTGTTTCATACCAAATTAACTTCAATAGCATACAGTATATTTTTCTTATACCCCTTCTTCCCTCCACCATTTTTTTAGTTGTTATCATTTATATCTTTGTTGTTGTGTGTTCAAAAACCTAGATTTATCATTACTTTTTATGCATTTGCATTTTAGCATCTGTAGGAAGTAAGTGGAATTACATACCGTATAATACAGTACAATAATACTGGCATTTATAATTACCCAAATAATTACGTTCAACGCAGGTTATTGCTTTATACTGCTTTGAACTACTGACTAATATCCTTTTGTTTGAGTCTGAAGAACTCCCGTTAGCATTGCTTGTAGGTTAAGTCTAGTGGTAATGAACTCCCTCAGCTTTTATTTATCTGAGAATGTCTTAGTCTTGCCCTCATTTTGAAGAGTGGCTGGACATAAAATTCTTGGCTGGCAGTTGTTTTCCTTCAGCGTGTTAAGTATTTCAACCCACTGCCTTCTTGCCATCATGGTTTCTGATGAGAACTTGGCAGTCATTCTTATTGGGAGTCCCTGTATGTAACACATTGCTTTTCTCTTGTGGCTTTCAGAGCTCTCTCCTTATTTGATTGTGTAATCAGTGTGTGATAGGATGTATTTTTCTTTATGTTTATTCTGTTTGGTGTTCTCTGAGCCTCTTGAATGTGTATCATCATGTCTTTTGCTAAGTTTGAGAAATTTGCTGTCATTTTTTTTTTTTAACTTCCGTCCCTTTCTCTCTTGATTCTCCTTCTGGGACTCCCATAATATGTTTATTGGTGTGCTTGATGGTGTCCCATAACTATCTTAGGCTGTTTTTGCTTTTAATATTTCGTTTTTTCTTTCTGCTCCTCAGCCTGAATCATTTCAAGTACCTTGTCTTCAGTTTCACTGATTCTTTCTTCTGCCATCTCCATTCTGCTCTTAAAACCCTCCTGGGAATTTTTCATTTCAGTTGTCTTGGTCTTCAGTTTCAGTAGCTCTGTTTGGTTCCTTGTTTTTTTCCCTCATATTCTAATGTTTTAAATGTGAAATATAATATATATATATATCATATATATATACACACACATGTCTCCATGTTTTAAGGTCCATGACTCTAATTATATCTGCAATTTGTTGTCCCTTTAGCTATGTAATGTTCACTCAATCCAGGGAGTGGCCATTTTTCAGTGGCCATTTTGTCTATCACAATGGAAAATCAAACTTAGTTCCAAGACCTGAAGTACTTCTCAGACCCAAAGCCTGTCAATTGAAGGAAAGGCTGTGTTTTAGTTTTATAGGCTGCTAAAAGCAAATGTCATGAAATGGTTTGGCTTAAACAATGGGAATTAATGCACTTATGGTTTGGAGGTCAGGAAAATTCAAAATCAAGCCATCAAGGCGATGCTTTCTTCCTGAAGACAGGCTACTCTTCTTCCTGAAGGCTTGACTCCTCTTGGCAAGGCACAGGACAGCATCTGTTGGGCTCTCTCTTCTCTTTCAGGTGTTCATGATTTCAACTTCTGTTTCTGTGGCTTTCCTACCCTTCTTCATTCAGTTTATAAGGGCTCTGGTAATAGGATAAGACCCATCCTGATTGAGGTGGGCCACACCTTAATTGAAATAGCCTGTTTCACCTTAACTGAAAGTCCTACTTATGTTTGGTGTTTACACCCACAAGAATGGAGAAGATTTAAGAACTTGTTTTTCTGGGGTACATACAAACTTCAAACCACCATAGGCTGTTTCCCCTTAAAGAAGAACTCTCCAGTAGCAGTACTACAGCAGGTAGTTCTTTCTCTAAGGAATCTAAGTCTCTTTGCCCAAATAACAGTACAGTGGGGAAAGGGATTTAACCAGATCTTTCTGTAATTATTTGGAACAGAATCAAGCTAATACTGCTACTAAGGGACACAAAACACTGTAATAGCCCCCATGTGAGAATGGTGGTTATTGCAGTCAGTTGATAAGTAGAATTTTGGCTCAAGTGTTTCACAGTTGGGCCCACTGCGACCCTAGACCTACACAGTGGTTATTTTTCCAGTTCTAAAATGCATAATCAGCATGGGTATATTTAGTAACTGGCAGAACTGTCACATTGGTTCTTTGATTTTTGGAGTTAGAGTCATCATGCTAAGAAAGGATAAGTGGAAACTGCTCAGACTTCCCCTTGTACCCAAGATAATGGATCAGAAGCAATATTATATCCTGGTAGAGTTTAGTGCCATTCTCAATGATTTTATGATCAAATGGGGATGATTCCCATTCTATCCTCTACAGAGGACTGATGGCTCGTGGTAGGTGAACTAGTACATGTTTAGCTAAGCAGTTTCCTGGTCACAGCTGCTCCACCAGGTCAACACAGTTAGGTCAGCGCAGCCTCTGATTCTTGATATGCTTCTACTGATAATGAAGAATGTATTCTTTAGTACCTGTCAGGAGGGAGGATCAGAAGCAGCTCACATTCACTTGGAATGGATGTAAGTACACATTTATTGTCATGCCTCTGTCATAATATAGTCCAGTGGGTCCTTGGCCATCTGGCCGTTCAGGAAGAGATCATGGTCTGCTCTATCACTGCTATCATGTTAATAACGCTTTCTGACAATGCCTTTGACTCCGTTTCCTCTTTGCATTTTTATCACATCTGTCTGGCAAAGCTGTTTATTTACATGACAAACTCTTTATCTGCCTATACCAGAAATTTCAGCTGAAGGCTGTGTTAGAAAGTCATTTAAAAGACATATATGTTTTACTCCAAATTCAGGATTATTAACTTCAAACGGTGACTTTTATTTTCTCTGTAAAGTCTGAGGAATTATCTGCTGAGAGAGGAAGGGCATTGGGGTTTGAGAATGTGGAGGAGGAGATGTGGATGTGTCATTGCGAGTGGGCGAATATAGCTGAGGCATTTAGTATTCTATAATGTGTGTCTCCTGTAATTTTTGGGTTTTTCTCCGAAGTTAGTAATTGCCTTGTTTATTTTTGATGTCCTGTTTCTATCCTGAAACTCTTCAACAGAAATCTAAAATTTCTCTCAGTTTCAAGGTCTATCTGTTCTGTTTCTTTATTTGAAATGCCCTTCCCAGTGTTGCCCACTCACTTGCCCCAAGCTGGTCTGGGTATTTGTTTCTTTATTTGAAATGCCCTTCCCAGTGTTGCCCACTCACCTGCCCCAAGCTGGTCTGGGTACTTTTTAGGCTGCTACACAATTCTTAAACTAGAGCTTTCCTTCACCCTCATCACAGAAATTTCTTCGGCTCATTTCTGTCTTGGCCAGTCTGTTTCCTGGGTAGCAGAGATTGCTGGTTATCCAAGGTCCATTTTCCCTTCTTTTATAGTAAGAGAACTTCCTATTATTAATTTGACACATGGACACCTAGAACAAAAACATTTCCCAAACTGCCGTGCAGCTAGGTGTGACCACCTGACTAAGTTATGATCATTGAAATGTGAGCCTAAATGCGTGTCTGGAGCACACCAACTTTTAGTGCTTATAACACAATGATTGCACATAGATGCTCAATAAATATTTGTTGACTGACTAAATTGAAATGTTTCCTTATTCTTGGAACCTCTTCATTCCCTGACAGACAGCTTTTTCTACTTTTTGAAATCTTACTCTTCAAGGCTACTCTCAAAAATCATATCCTCAAACAAGTCCTTGAACTCTTTACTTTCCATTAGAATTATTTCTTATATTAATATTTAATATTAATATTTAAAACTTGGATTGGCCAGCGTTAAAGCTGATACCCATTCTCTTGATAATAGTTTCCTTGTGGTTGCTATAGTGGCTGGGTTGCTTTGAGATGAAGAGCATTGGGTACTATTCTATTGACAGTTGTAGCACTGCTTACCAAAAGAGAGAAGGTCCCTGGCATGCAGGGAGAAAAGTACCTTGTATTGTAGTAGTTTAGTCATCTCACCCTCTGGGATTGTGTGTTTGGATTGAATATCGTCTTTATTTTTTATTTCTCATTGGTTTGCTAGTTTCTAGCGCCATGCCATAAGAAAATTGATCGATTTTGACAAAATTGAATTATATGCATGATGGTTAGATTAGATCAGTGTTCGGAAGCTTTTCAGTATTTAAAACTACTGATTTACTGAAGGAAAAAGCAGATGAATATTAAAAAATACTCCACAAGTGTTAATACTAATGAGGGTTTTCCTGAAGAGTGAAATAAAATGTTCAAATTGCCTACTTAAAAAATCATGAACATGAATAAATTGAAAATTTTAGAAAAAGCTCAATAAAGTTGAGCTTAACAAAAAAGAGGATTTGAGAGAACATATGTATACTCAGAATCTTGTTTTCCACAGTAACCCTAAATTCTAATCACAAATAGTCGGCTAATCATGCAACACAGCGAGGAGAATTACTTGAATAGTATTAATGGCTGGGGTAATTTGCTATGATGGCTTCGAAACTATTCTGACAAAAATAGACCTGCTTGCTTGATTAGCCTGATGAGAGCATAATTTCCCTTGTGATGGATTCCATTCATGTGTTTTGGCATCTCTTTTTCTGATGGGTCACTATACTATTGATTAGCCTTATTTTTATCAATTGCACTTGAGTCCGTCTTTCCTGGGAGTCCTGCCATTCATGTTGATTGGATTTGAGTGTTCCTCTTGAGCACCACATTAAAGAACAGTTTTTTTCCAGCAGCCAACTAATCTTCTCCATTGTGCATTGAGACTTAGTAATTATACTTTTGGAGACTCTACTTATCTTTTTTGGCCTGGGGGCCCTTTGCAGCCAGTTCTGTGGCTGATGTTTTAATAGCTATAATTTATATGGTGTATCTGTTTGTTAATACTCTTGGGAAATCAGGTATGGTGTGCTTGTCAAGCCATTATCTATTTGTTCTCTTATTTTCTGTGGATGAGTAAGTGACTGTTTTCAATGGAGCTGTTTATCTTATACTTTTAAAAAACACCTGTCTAGAGTAAACCATGAGGATTTAACTGAGTTTTAGTAGTCAGCTGGGCTCTGGCTTTGGTTCATTTTAAGAATTTTTTGAAATATATAAAACTGTTTTACTTTGTGTTTGCTTTCTTGACCTTAACACTTTCAGAGAATACCTATTTAAAAAAATGATTTACATCTCCTTTTTTAGACATTTAATTCTGTAATATAGTTTTCTTAACCTATTTTAGTTCATGTGTCTCATTAGGAAACTGATAAAACTATGGACTTTTTTTTTTGAATTTGTTATTAATTAAAAAAAAATTACAAGAAACACAATAATTCCCAACACATACACTCAGCAATTGACAATATCATCACATAGTTGCATATTCATCACCATGATCATTTCTTAGAACATTTGCATCAATTCAGCAAAAGAAATAAAAAGACAACAGAAAAATATAACAAACAGAAAAAAAAATTTTTACAGGCCATACCCCTTACTGATCCCTTTCATTGGTCACTAGCATTTCAAACTAAATCTATTTTAACATTTGTTCCCCCTATTATTTATTTTTATTTCATATGTTCCTCTCATCTGTTGACAAGGTAGATAAAAGGAGCATCAGACACAAGGTTTTCACAATCACACAATCACATTGTGAAAGCTATATCATTATACAATCATCATCAAGAAACATGGCTACTGGAACACAGCTCTACATTTTCAGGCAGTTCCCTCTAGCCTCTCCATTACATCTTGGATAACAAGGTGATGTCTACTTAATGCATAAGAATAACCTCCAGGATAACCTCTCGACTCTGTCTGGAATCTCTCAGCCATTGACACTTTGTCTCATTTCACTCTTCCCCCTTTTGGTTGAGAAGGTTTTCTCAATCCCTTGATGGTGGGTCTCAGCTCATTCTAGAGTTTTTCTCCATCCCTTGATGCTGGGTCTCAGCTCATTCTAGAGTTTTTCTCAATCCCTTGATGCTGGGTCTCAGCTCATTCTAGGATTTCTGTCCCATGTTGCCAGGAAGATCCACACCCCTGGTAGTCATGTCCCACGTAGACAGGGGGAGGGTGGTGAGTCTGCTTGCTGTGTTGGCTGGAGAGAGAGAGGCCACATCTGAGCAACAAAAGAGGTTCTCTTGGGGGTGACTCTTAGGCTTAATTTTAAGTAGGCTTGACCTATCCCCTGTGGGGTTAAGTTTCATATGAACAAACCCCAAGACTGGGGGCTCAGCCTATAGCTTTGGTCGTCCACACTGCTTGTGAGAATATCAAGAATTCAACTTGGGGAAGTTGAGTTTTCTCCCGTTCTCACCATTCCCCAAAGGGGACTCTGCAAATACTTTTCCCCTCACTGATCAAATCACTCTGGGATTCATCAGGGCATCACCTGGACAAAGCAACAAAATCTCATGTCCTATACAAAGTTCCATGTACTTAAGGTGTTCAGTCAACTATCTACATAAGTTATATTAGGAGATGCACTAGTCAAAGTATAGATTTGTACCAAATAAACATTTTTTGCTTTAGTCTCACACAGTCGAAATTTTAAAATATTAATTACCATCTATTTTCAGCACACTGCAGTAATGACATTCTTTTGTTCTTCCTCATGCAAAAACATTTTTAAATTTGTACATTTAGTCACTATCATTATACACTCTAGGCTTTCCTAGATTACACCATCTCAATCTTTTTCATCTTTCTTTGTGATTTCATTTATGCCCCAGCCCTCCT
>PVIY010046694.1:0-18304 GCA_004026745.1 Myrmecophaga tridactyla
CTTTGGAGATGCAGAAAGAAGTCACCCCGGAGAAAGTTGTTGGAACCCAGGGGCCTGGAGAGAAGACCAGCAGAGACCATCCTGTGCCTTCCATGTAAGAAAGAACCTCAGTGGAAAGTTAGCTGCCTTTCCTCTGAAGAACCAACAAAATAAATCCCCTTTTATTAAAAGCCAATCCGTCTCTGGTGTGTTGCATTCCAGCAGCTAGCAAACTAGAACACCAACTTTGGAAGAAAATAGTGGCATGATAACATTATCAAAACAGAATTTCAGTGACCCCATTCCTAAACCAACTACAGAAAACCCATCTCCTCTCAAATTCTTCCTCAATTTAACCAGGTGTGTTTAAAATGTTGTCTCCTATGAACTCTTTTTTAAAAAAATATTTTTACTGGGCAGGCCACGGTGGCTCAGCAGGTAAGAACGCTTGCCTGCTGTGCCCGAGGACCCGAGTTCGATTCCTGGTGCCTGCCCATGTAAAAAAATATATATATATATAGAAATCTTCACACATATGCAGTCCATACATGATATACCATCAATGGCTCACAATATTATCACATAGTTGTGTATTCATCACCATGACAATTTTTGGAGCATTTGCATCACTTCAGACAAAGAAATAAAAAGAAAGAAGAAAAAAAAACTCATACATATCAATCATACCCCTAACCTCTCCCTCTCATTGACCACTAGTATTTCCAGCTACCCAATTTATTTTACCCTTTTTTGCTTCCTTTTATTTATTATCCATATTTTTTTACTCATCTGTCCATACCCTGGATAAAAGGCACATCAGACACAAGGTTTTCACAATCATGCGGTCACATTCTAAAAGTTATATCTTTATACAATTGTCTTCAAGAATCAAGACTACTGCAACACGGCTCAATAGTTTCAGGTATTTCCCTCCAGGCACTTCAATACATTATAAACTAAAAAGAGATATTTATATATGCATAAGAATAACCTCCAGGATAACCTCTTGATCTGTTTGAAATCTCTCAGCCACTGACACTTTATTTTGTCTCATTTCTCTCTTCCCCCTTTTGGTCAAGCAGGCTTTCTCAATACCTTGATGCTGGGTCCTGGCTCATCCTGGGATTTCTGTCCCACGTTGCCAGGGAGCTTTACTTCCCTGGGGGGTCATGTCCCACGTAGGAAGGAGGGTCTTACGAGGTCTTCAAGAATCCCTGTTAGCATCCACTGCTACCACAATTTTACTCCTCTCCAGCTTTGACTCTCTATGTGGTGTTTATTCAAAAGTCACCAAATTTGCCAGTAATTTTATCTAAATGGATCTTCTTTGCAAACTCATATTTCAGTAGGCACTTTAAACAGATTTCTCAATATGTCTTCACTCATAGTTGATCAAAGAATACTTTCGATTGATTTTAATTTCACATGAAGTTGCAGATATACGAACAGTTATAGAAAATCTTAAACATAAGGATGGAGTTTAGCAGAGATTTATTAAAATCCCATTTCAAATAAATTCCAGAAATTGCAATACTGTCCATGTCTTAGTTTCTTTGCGTTCAATTCTAATGGCTTTCAAATGTCTCCACAATTACATATTTTCCACTACAATATCTTCCCCAGATTCATCATAAATTTCACTTGTATTTGAGAAAAATTTCTGAAATTTTTCTTCTTGGCAAATATAAGATAAAATTACTGAATGGTAGTGAATACTGACATCATTTGATCTCCTGCTTTACAGTGAGTATCCAGTTCTTGGTGAAAATGAAAGGCATTCAAACATTGCTCATTTGATGTCTTCTGGCAATATAAGACCAGCATCTTAGGCTATTTCAGTATTTTATAGCTACCTAACAGTTAGGATTTTCATCTTTTGGTTATAGTCTAATAATATTTAAGTAAACATTTTCCAATAATGAATGAGTGAATTTTAATAAAACCAGAACTTCAGCAAAAGATACTAATTTAAGTAACTAGTAAATTGCCTAACTGATGTAATAGTTCATGTTCTTGACTTATTTCTCAGTTTTAAGACAATCAACAATTTTAAAGAAAGAATAAATGTCTGTTTTAAAGATATTCAAATTCAATAAAACATTTCACATACGAGCTACAATTTGTGTTAAGAAAAATATTGCACAAATAAAAATTCTAAGAGAACTCATAGAATGACAATGCTGAAGTAACTTAAATTCTCTTTCTTCCTCTTTAAAACTCACTGTCCGATCATTATTTATTACAAATCAAGAATTTAAATACAGAAATATGAAGTAACCGGGATTAGAGGACTTAATATCAAAACAAACATGTGCAGCTGAATACATGTGTATCAACGGCTAACTGATTAGTTGAGAGTTCTCTGAATTCATCTCTATTTGGAATACAGTGTTTATTAAAGGAAATGTAATAAAGATGTGTTAATTTGAAGATTACTTATAAATTAAATCTCAACAGTAACTGCAGTAATTGCTTAGAACTTAGAACAACCAAAGATTGTTTTACGGAGGACTATTTTATCACTGACATTGTTCAGAATTGCAGAGAATGGTGATAATAAAAAGCAGACCAACTCGTAGGGCTTTATGATAGTTTTTAAATTCTCTAGAGAGGGTGGCATTAGTTTCTGGCCTGGAGTGGGCTGGCCCTCCCTTGGATTGCTACTGTACGGAGCATTCTGAGAGCTTCAGCGTTTGTGCCAGAAGGATTTCTGCAACAAGGAAACTGTGGATACTTTTGAAATTAAAAATTATAATAAATATTTAGTTATCCATACATTTTTTAAAAGGTTGAGTCTTAGGCAGTAATTTAGTGATAAAAAATCAAAAAAGAATGTATTTCTCAATTTTTTAAGATTTTTAGTTATGAGCCAACTTTTGAGGAGGACAGAGTCATTTCAATATGCATTATAAACCTTCTGTGTAGGATTAAAGCAAATATTCCCTTTTACTCTCTGAGCACCACTCTTGACTGTAAATTGGAGGGGTTGATCTAAATTATCTGTAAGGCCCTTTCAGCTCTTTGTGATTTTTTTTTAAATGTTTTTTTGTGAATGAAAGAACAAGCTGTTCTCTCCCCCTTCATCCCTCACAATTCTCTCCACTTCCCGCCTTCCCCAGACCTCAGGGGTTTGCTTGAAGAGAAGATTAAACCCTCTCATCCTTCTGCCTTCCCATAATCTCCACAACAGAAAGATATGAAGGCCTTGATGAAATAGTAAAGGAAAAAAAAAAAAAAAACCTTAAGTATTATTAAAGCTTTTCCTGGGCCTTTGTGAGCCTGAGAGCGTCCAGGGAGAGGTAGATTGTTCCATTATGGGCCCCATTTCTTATGCGACCGTAGATCTCAGGACACACAGTCTGAGAACAAAGCGAACTGACATTACTCTGCATAAAAATATCAGTTGAAAGCAATATCCTTTGTGGGAAGAAGCAGCTCTGAAATTATGATGCATATCGAAAAAATGGATTTTGACTTGGCTGTTTCTGAAAATTAGTTTTTGTCCTTGGAAAATGGGTGACTGTGTGTGGGGAGGGGGGTATGCAATGGACGCCAACTGCAGGACTTGAGGGGATATGAACATGTGCCATCACCTCCCACTGGCAGGGAAAACTTGAGGTGGCTCAAACTAGGAGAGCCCAAGCCCTCCCACTGCTGTCCTGCTGAAGGTGCCGCAATGTTGCTCTAGACAGAATAACTCCTGCTTTGGAAAACACACTGCTGGAGGTTGCTAGATCCCAATGACTGTCAAGAAGCCAGAAGAGAATGAATCCTAGGCTAAGCCCAGATTCTTGTGGTGTGCTTTATCTTTTCTTTCTCCTCTACTTGCCCATACATCTCTCCCATTCCCTGACTTTAAAGCTAATTCCAGACATCATGTTGTTTCATTCCTAACTAAAATATAATAACTAATTTTTACGTGAACACAATTGTCTTATATCCCCCCCAAAAAGTCATAATTCCTCAATATCATCAAGTAAATATCCAGTTAGCACCCATGACTGTAATTTTTTTACATTTTGTTTTTGAATCAAGACCCAAATAAGGGTGTTCTTTAGGGTAAACAGGAATGCCATTGGTTGAGGGGTGGCAGACTGCCACACTGCTGCTTCACAGCTAACATACGAATAGTTGATCTTCCTTATTAGTCTCTTCTTTTTGTAAAGCTGTATGGTGGGGGCACATTTCATTATTTTTCCATGTGAGTATTCCCTTATTGCAGCGCCACTTGTTGAATTTTTTTTTTTTTTTTTGCTGTTTGTTTGTTTTTGTTTGCTTGTTTCCCTTATTTGTTTGTTTTGTGGGGAAAGAGCATGAACCGGGAATCAAACCTGGGTCATCTGCATGGCAGGTGAGAATTCTACTACTGAACTACCTTTGCACTCCCTAAGTCTCTTTTTTATATATAATTTTTGGGGGCGGTGATGCATGGGCCAGGAATTTCTAAGTCTCTTTTGATGTATAGTTTCCCCCTCCAGCTCCCCAACGCACCCCATGAATTGGGGTGAGACTTTCTTAAAAGAGGGTATAGATTTGTATTGAGGTGGACACAAATATAATATCTAATATTATGGATGCAGTAATAATAATTACTTCATATAAGTTGTACTTTGCCTCAGTGCCATACAAAGTACGTTACATTTATTGGCTCACTTAATTCTCATAACTCTATGCTTTAGGTATTAATAATTCCCAATTTTACATCTGAGGCACTAAGGCACAGAGAATTCAGTCCTTGCCACGGGATACATAGCAGATAAGGGGTGGAGCGAAGATCGAATCCAGCTCTCAATCACATACTGCTTCTTCTTCTCTTTTTTTTTTATGTATACATAAGGTCACTATATATTTTTAAAATTTTTTAATTGTGAAATGTAACAACAAAGAAGCAATAAATTCCAAAGTACATTTTAACAAGTAGTTATAAAACAGATTTCAAAGTATGGTATGGGTTACAATTTCAGGTTTTTCCTTCTAGCTGCTCCAAGACACTGGAGACTAAAAGAAATAGCAATGTAATGATTCGGTAGTCATACTCATTGGTTGAATCCTAACTTCTCAGTTATACTCCTCTTTCTCCTTTGATCCTTCTTCTAATTTTTAGGGATGTTTGGGTTATGCCCATTCTAACTTTTTTCTTGTTGGAAAGGGGTGTCAACAATATGGGGTAAGGGGATGGAACTGGTTGATGTTCTTGGAGAAGCTGGCACCTCTGGGTTTCTGGGGTTATCTGGTCCAGGAACCATATGAAGGTTTTGGGTCTCTGAAAAGCAAACTTAGTGCATACAACTTTTGTAGAATCTCAGATAGAGCCCTGGGTGTTTTTTAGGGTAAATGGGAATTATGCTAGTTGGGGGTTGGCAAACCGACACACACTGCTGCTTAACAGCTAACATTTACCTGGCACTCACTAGTGTCAAGGCACTATTCCAAATGCTTTATTCAAGTTAATTTATTTAAACCTTGCACATACCTAGGAGGTCAGTAGAATCCTGGTTCCCATTTGTTCTAGTTTGCTGCAATACAAACTATAGCTGCTGGAATGCAATATACCAGAAATGGAATGGCTTTTAAAAAGGAGGAATTTAATAAGTTGCAAGTTAACAGTTTTTAGGCCACAGAAATGTCCTAATTAAAGCAAGTCTATAAAAATGTCCAAATCAAGGCATCCAGGGAAAGACACCTTGATTCAAGAAGGCTGATGAAGTTCAGGGTTTCTCTTTCAAGTGGAAAGGCACATGGTGAACATGGTCAGGGTTTCTCTCTCATCTGGAAAAACACATGGTAGACACACTCAGGGTTTCTCTCTCACCTGGAAAGGCACATGGTGAACACGGTGTCGTCTGCTAGCTTTCTCTCCTGGCTTTCTGTTCATGAGGATCCCCAGGAGGCATTTTCCTTCTTGATCTCCAAAGGTCATTGGCTGGTGGACTCTGCTTCTCGTGGCTCTGTCATTCTGCAGCATTCATCATCCTTCTCTGCTCTCTCCAAACCTTTCACTTTCTCTAAAATGTTTCCCCTTTTATAGGATTCCAGTAAACTAATCAAGACCCACCTAGAATGGGTGGAGACATGTCCCCACCTAATCCAGTTTGACACCCACTCTTGAGTGAGTCACATCTCCATGGAGATAATCTAATGAAAGTTTCCAACATGCAGTACTGAATAGGGATTAGAAGAAACTGTTGCTTTTACAAAATGGGATTAGGATAAAAACATGGCTTTTCTAGGGTACATATGTCCTTTCAAACCAGCACACCATTTTATAGATGAGTAAGCCAATGCACAGAGTTTAAGCACCCCCATCCCTAAGATTATACAACTAACAGTGAGCTGAGATTCAAAACCCAGGCGATCTACCACAACTGGGGCTCTTAAACATCAAGGTGTTTTGATTTCCTTTAAAATAGCACATTTTCTCAACAAAGCAACCCTGACCAAAAGGGGGGAAGGAAGTGTAATAAATAAGGTATCAGTGGCTGAGAGAGTTCAGAGTCGGAAAGCTACTCTGGAGGTCACTCTTACACATGTTTCAGTTAGACATTGCTACCTATCATAACTTGCCAAACCCCAACCAAAATCATTCCCGTTGATCCTAAAGAACACCTAGGGTGTTATATAATATTCTACAAAGGTTTCATGTACTAGGGTAACTCTCCAAAACCTACAACCTCCAGATGGGTGCCTGGACCAGATAAGTCCTGAAACGCAGAGGGCCCAGCCTCTCCAGGACATTAGCTAGTTCCATCCGCCTATCCCATATTATCGGCAGCCCCTTCCAACATGGCAAAGTTAGTATGGCCATAGCCCAAATACCCCTAAAGAATGGATAGAAAGATCAAAGGTGATGGTGGAGCTATACAAGGAACATTAGGTTTAACAAATGAGTATAAGTGCTGAATCACTGTACTGATATTTCTTTTAGCCTCCAGTACCTTAGAGAAGCTAGAAATAAAAACCTAAAATTGTGGAATTGCAACCCATACCAAACTCTGAAATCTGTTCTACAACTAATTGTTGTGATGTACTTTGAAATGTATTGCTTTTATGTATGCATGTTTATTTCAAGAGAAAGAAGGGTATAACAGAGAAGATAGGATTTAACAAATGAGTATGACTGCTGAATCATTATATTGATATTTCTGTTGGTCTCTAGTATCTTTAAGCAGCTAGAAGTAAAAACAAAAAATTGTGGAATTGTAACCCATGCAAAATTTATAATCTGTTCTAATACTACTTATTAAAATGTACTTGGAAATTTATTGCTTTTTTGTATATATGTTAAATTTCACACACACACACACACAAAAAAAAAAACATTAAAAAAATAGTATATTTTCAAAGAGCTGGAAAATGGAGGTCGGATCTGGAGAATACCTGGAGCTTTTTCCTTGGGTTATGGGGACAGTAAAATTTAGTTTAAAACCTACAAATTTCTGTTTCTCTTGCAGTCTCCTTCAGTCGGTTCTGACCAGCATGGTCTGAGCCCCTAGTGAGTCCCATCGAGCTGCATGGGGAAGTGGCAAGGCTGTGGGCAGGACGGCGCAGATGGGGATGCTCCATTTGGAACTCAGGACATACATGAGAAAGAGCAGATCACAGAAGGATTACTCAGGAGGAGAGGACCCTCCTTTCCCCGAAATGCTAGAGGAGGACAACCATTGGAGGAGGCTGATATTTGCATTACCCCTCTTTTTATCCCTCCTGGTTCACCTTTGGACCCTGTCTCGTTCTTCTGAAGACACTTCATCATTCTGATGAAGGGAAGGATCTCCGCAACTTTGGAAACCATGCTATCAATCTGAATCTCATTCTCCCCTTAAGGCTACTCTAAGCATGCATTCAAGACATTGAGAAATTTTAAAATTTAGACCTTAATTTGCTAAGGCCCTGGAAAACCAGTTAGTGCCAGCCACAAGCTTCTGTAGGGATGACAACCACAAAGGGGCAGGAGCAGACAGCCCACCCCAAAACATCACTTTTTCTTGTATGAAAAGGAAGAACTGTCAAGTCCTTAATTTTATTGCTGTCCCATACATTATTCTTTTTCATTTTTTCTATGTTTTCTCTCCATTTTCTCCGTGAATTTTATTTTGAGGGATTTTTTTGGGGAGGCAATGGCTGGACTCATGTTCTCAGAAGTTCCCAAAAGTCAGGCTTAGTCTAGGCAAGTCTCAGCCATTGCTTTACATTGTGCAGAGCTGAGAGGGAGACCTCACCATGGTGGCAGAAGAGATACGATTCAGCCCTGGGACCTGGTCTCCTTTTAAAGATGCCAGAAAAAATCTGAGGGCTCCCAGGAAGAAAATGTGATTAATGGCTGCTGGAAAGCATGAATACACATTTAATTGAGACTGGAGTTGTTGAAGCACAGGTTTGGTTTTCGTTTTTTAAGTAAAATCATGACCTTCATACAAATATAAAATGAATACGTGCCAAAGTTTTTATAGAACTCTTTTACTAATGATGGAACCAATAAGATGATATAACTGCTTTAAAGGGAAAATATGAAGAAAAACACATATATAGGCAATCAGGAAAATTGAGATGAAAAATGATAACAGATGAAAAGCTGGTTAGCCCAATAAAATGTAATGGTTGGAATCATCTTTTCCACAACAGAAAAATATATTTCCCCAAAATTCATTTGCATTTCTATGGATGAGAATCATTTGCATTGCTATCAGTTTTCTACAACTCACAGAACTGTGGGTAGCTTAGTCAAAGACGGTGAAAAGCACAGACCCTTATAAAATCAGATAAGTCTAAAAGGTCTTCTAGACAATGACTAACTTTCCATTGAAAGGACACCCATTAATCTTTTGCCCATTTCAAAGTCTCACTTTTTCTGATAGATTCATGCTTATTTATCAAGTACAGCTACTAGGGTAATTTTTTGAATAGATCCCTTATAGCAGTAATGACATTCACAGAGGATCTCTGTTGGCCACTGGTGACTTTCCTGTCTTACCACTCTGTCTCTAAATCAAAATTTTCTCTTTTGTCTTTTTGTTTCAAACTGCCATTGTGGAAGATTTGGTTCGGGAGTGACATACAAAACCTAATATTGCATCCAGCAAAGCTTGGTTTAAGGAAAGTGAATAATTATTTGTCCTATACCTATTAGCAGGTGGTTTGCTCCTGACACTTTCCAACTACCTACAGAAAATTGACGGATTCCCTCCTCCCTTTGCTGCCTACAATTAAGTCTTAAAACCAGGAAAACCAGGGCACTTTGCTCAGCATACTTTATTTTCATTCAATTGTACTGACATTTGTATTGTCCAACTTTAAGACAGAAATATTGGCAAAAGGGCTGTTTATCTCTCTGGAAAGCACTCTCTCCTCCCTATTTTAATTGGCAAAGCCCATAATTGGTATATAAAATTTAACCCCTGGAGTAAGGTTCACATTTTAACCCTGGCATCTCTTCCCAGGCTCCAGGCTCTAGTCACAACTTGTTTTCTCCCTTGTCTAGCTCCAGACATGTTTGGAGCAGTGCTCCATTCTCCTGGCTCAGAGCTTCAATTGCTCCAGCCAATACCCATTCCCTCCCACTCATCGGGACGTGCTTCCTCATCCCAGGAGCCAGACATTTTCAAGATCACAGTGTTAGAACCTCCAGGAACTTCCCTTGCCTCCGAAGCAGGGGATGCTGAGCCCCCAGCAGATGGATATCAAGGCTTATGCTCAGTAGGGATGGTTTTTATCAAAACAAAAGTGAGCACAAGATATCGAAACTTCAAAGAACAGCAAAGAAATAACCTATCAGAAAATTTTCAAACGAAAGTACAAGAAGATACTATTCCATCATGAAATTGAACAATACCAAAATAAAGTAGACCACTCACTCAACAGGTTTGTAGTTGGTGTATAGTGGGAAAGCCTTTTGGGAAATCCAAATGCTTTCATCATCAAGAGCCTTAGAATATCACACCCTTTGACTCACTGAGTTCTCTTATGGGGATAATTAGAAATACAGTGGAAAGTTCATGCATAAAGTGTTCATTACAGTATTACCAAAAAAAGTTCAAATAACCTAAATCAGACAATAGTGAATTGATAAAGATTTAGCGGTTTGTGTATGTTTTGAATTTAGAGATGAATATTTAAATAATATTATGAAGGGCTTAATAAACACAGGAACTATTATGTTAATGGGATTTGAAATAAATTTTTGAAAGGGAAAATTTCAAACAGTTGCAAAAGTAGAGACCAGCAAAATGAGCCCACACATTGCCATCCCCAGTTTAGCAATTATCAACTCAGACTAAACTCATTTTTTATTTATTTCTATCCCCTTCTCTTCCCAGATTATTTTGAAATCAATCCTAGACATTTTATCTGAAAATGTTCCAACCTGTACGTCTTAGAGATAATACCTTTAAAAGAAAAAAAAACATCAGTACGTTTGCC
The DNA here is from genome assembly GCA_004026745.1 of Myrmecophaga tridactyla. Lineage (NCBI taxonomy): Eukaryota > Metazoa > Chordata > Mammalia > Pilosa > Myrmecophagidae > Myrmecophaga > Myrmecophaga tridactyla. Next base: position 10,396 of record PVIY010046694.1, read on the forward strand.
TGTGAAAAAGTAATCAAAAGCTTTTGGTAATGTGAAAATCCTTATGTTCTAATTTTAAGTGAAAAAAGTAAAAAGTTATGTGTACAGCTGTAACTGGGAGATCAGGATTTAAGAGATTATTTTGATCACTAAATCATTATATAGATATTCCTTTTTGCTTTCTGGTGTGTTGGAGTAGACAGAGGGAAATACCTGAAATCTCTAAATTATAATCCAGTTGCCTTGAACTCTGATAATGATTGTTTAGCCTTTATCTTCTGCCCCTGTGATTGTAAAAACCTTGTGACTACCCTTCATTTGCACCCATTTATCCAGTTTTTCAACTTTAGAGTCTTGTAATCACTAATGTTTATTAATGAAGGTCTTGGGTCAGCCCAGAACTAACCCACACTAACCAAAGTTACTCTGATAACCAAGACTGGATCTACCCAAAGCGGGCTGGCCTGACATGCACGTAGCTTGGACTTGAACCTACAATCACCGGATTATAATCCTAAAAATCACACCCATCATCATATTAAGGCCGCCATTTTCTTTCAAACATTCTGTGACTAAGCATGTGTTGAATCTGTGCATGCTCAATAATCAGATCACCTTTAATTATACCATCTAGGCCATTGTGCTCATTATCCTAAACCCTGCCCATCTTTTCTCTCATAAAACTATCAGAATTACTGCAGGTTGTGGGAGACAGATTTGGGGCCGCTAGGCCATCTGCTCTCCTACTATGCACCTAGTAATAAGCTCTCTCTTTAAAACCCCAGTGTCTCAGGAATTGGTTATTGAGCACATCAGGCAAAAGAATCCACTACCTTTGTCCAGTAACACAGTGAACATTATACACTCATATCCACACATGCACATATATACATTATCTGCGTGAAAATACACATAGAACAATAATTTAACTAGAAAGAATTCCATAATATGCAATAGAGGGTACCCTTGATTTGTGAGATTATTAGTGTTTTCTCCTTCTTCAAACTTTTTCAATTTCCTATGACTATATATTATTATTATAATATTCAGGATGAATATAAATAGATTAAAATGGGGTTATAGAGCTGGTGTGAAGGAGAAACTATGTAGCTTATGAAATTATAGATTCTTAGTGTTGGAGTCCTCTCTATAGAATAACTGACGGGTAGTTATCAGGCTCTCCTAAACCATTCCCTTTCACAAGAAACTCAGTACTTTACAAGGCAGCTTATTCTTATAGTTAGAAAGCTTTTCCTTACACTAAGCCAGAAATCTATGTTCTTGCAAAACCTAAGCACAGGGTTTAGTCATGCTGTCAAGAAATGCACAAAATAAATCTAATCTGTCCTTTGTTCAATAAATTTTCAGTATCAAGTACATATATCTTAGGATTTTAGAGCTAGTCCAATTCATTCATTTTACAGAAAAAGAAATTGAGATGCAAAGAAGTTATATGATTTTTCCCAGTCCAGACAGTTGATTTATCATGTTTGATGAAATCAGAGATAAAGCTTAAAAACTACCACAACACATCTCTTTCGAGTCTGAGTTAATTCTTCTATTAAAACCTCATCCAACATGCTTTCAAGACTTCTCATCATCTTACTTGCCCTCTTCTTGTACATTTCTTTTAGACAATGTCACTGAAAAATGAGACACCGAAAACCCGATCAAACGCCACAGGTGTCGAATGGCGCAAAGTACAGAGTGGGTTCGGCATTAATGATCTTTTATTATCCATTTGGACAAATATTCCACTTTTTTGACTCGTGTCTTTGTCAAGTGTAATTTTCTAAAGTTAAAAACATGACTTCCATGCAAATATAAAATAAATACAATGTAGAATGGAATGATATCTTAATGTTTTTTGTTAATTTTTTTAATTAATAAAAAAAGTTTAAAAAAATAAAATAAATACATGTGAAAATTTTATTGGATCCATTAATTAATGATGAGCCTAGTAAGATGAACAATCGATTCAAAGAGCATTTGAGGAACTGTGGTTTGTATAGTCCATCAGAAAAGAAAGACTGAAATAAGGTTTTAGTGATAAAAGGGTTAATGCACTACAGGGCAATAAACCGTAACTTTGAGGTTATCTTTTCTAGCAGACAGAAATCATTTGCATCTCTTTTGGACAAAATCTACAAGATATTATGTACCCTCATAATATCTGAGCTGTAATCAAAATTAAATAGCAAAGAAAATTCATTAATCTTTGGGTGGGCCTGCTAAACAAATACCTTGGAAGGGCATGAAGTCTCTCTCTATCTCTCTGCTTTCATTCAAATGATGGGGTGATCTTTCTTAACAGTTCTCCATTTGATCATAGATATTTCAAAAAACTATTCTTGATCACCAAAAAGTCAAATGGGATTATATTTTGACCTATTATTTACAAGGTGCAGAGTTCCCTGGGGTTTGCTAATCCGGGGGTAGTTGAATTCCTTGAAGAAAACTAGGAATAGATAAATCTAATCTACTATCTTTAATGAGAAAAAATTTATCTGAAGACATTTTACTTCTACATTAAGATGGAAATGATCTGCATCTCAGGCTTTAAGATGTGTGAAGATTGGAGATGATTATTTTAAGGTTGGACACCATGTGGATGCTATGAATGAATACAATAAAGCTCTGGAAATAGACATACAAAATGTGGAAGATTTGGTTACATACAACAAAAGGAAGTTTAAACAAAGCAATAGAAGAGTTTGAGCTTGCGTTGGAAAACTGTCCAACTCACAGGAATGCAAGAAAACGCCAGACACTTGTCCAAAGAGGAGGGCAGTGAGGAGAAGAAGCTTTTATGCTGAAAGTAACTATAAGAAAGCTCTGGCTTTTGGATGATACTTTCAAAGATGCAGAGGATGCTTTGCAGAAACTTCACAAATAAACACAGAGGAAAATTAGCCGAAAAAGAAGAACAGAGCAAAGAAAATAGAAATAAGTGCAGAAAAGCTAAAGAGGAAATAAGAAAATCATTTTCTTCCTCTTCAGATGTTTTTTCTGCTGATGATTCAGATTCTTCTTCATCATCTTCTTCTGGTCACAGAAGACATAGGAAAAAGAGGATACGTTCCAAGTCTTCCCTCGGTCCCAAGAGGCATTCATCTAAGGTGTCCTCAGGTCAGCTAGATCAGAATAGAAAAAATGACTGCAACCACACTTCAGCATCTTTTCTTAACCAAGAACAAGAAGTGGAAAAACTACTGGAAAAGCAGGATAGGTTGCCATATCAAAAATTTGGGTAAACAAGAAAGGTGGACAGCCTCTCTTTCGTTTGAAGTACCTGATGATTTTGGAGGTAGGTCTGAAGATCCAAGAGATTTTTATAATAGCTATAAAACTCAAGCAAGTAGTAGCAAAACATAAAAGCCATATAAATCAGAAAGGCATTTTTCTTGCAGAAGAGATTCCTCCGATTCCTTCTGGAGGAATTCAGATGACAGGATAAAAAGTTATGGTTGTAGAAGATTTGGAAAGGATTTAGAGCAAAGAAAAGTGCACTCTGGCATGGGGAATCCAGTTCCAGTGAGTTATTCCACTGCAACTGCAAGCTCAGCCTCCTGTTGAAAGTTGGTTAACAAATATAAATATATACTTATTCTGGACCCCATGATTTTAGTAGACCTGAAAATATCAACTAACTACAAATCAAGGAGAATATGAAAGGGAGGACAATTATGGGAAGGATATTAAAACTGGGGTTCCACAGTGAATAAAAAAGTATTTGCAAAGTCCCCTTTGGGGAATGGTGAGAAAGGGGGAAAATTCAACTTCCCCAAGTTGAATTGTTAATATTCTCACAAGCAGTGCAGACAACCAAAGCTATAGGCTGAGCCCCCAGTCTTGGGGTTTGTTCATATGAAACTTAACCCCACAAAGGATAGGTCAAGCCTACTTAAAATTAGGCCTACGCGTCACCCCCAAGAGAACCTCTTTTGTTGCTCAGATGTGGCCTCTCTCTCTCCAGCCAACACAGCAAGCAAACTCACTGCCCTCCCCCTCTCTATGTGGGACATGACACCCAGGGGTGTGGACCTTCCTGGCAATGTGGGACAGAAATCCTAGAATGAGCTAAGACGCAACATCAAGGGATTGAGAAAACCCCTAGAATGAGCTGATACTCAGCATCAAGGGATTGAGAAAACCTTCTCGATCAAAAGGGGGAAGAGCAAAATGAGACAAAATAATGTGTCAATGGCTGAGAGATTCCAAACAGAGTCGAGAGGTTATCTTGGAGGTTATTATTATGCATTAAGTAGATATCACCTTGTTAAACAAGATGTAATGGAGAGGCTGGAGGGAACTGCCTGAAAATGTAGAGCTGTGTTCCAGTAGCCATGTTTCTTGAAGGTGATTGTATAATAATACACCTTTCACAATGTGACTGTGATTGTGAAAACCTTGTGTCTGATGCTCCTTTTATCTACCTTGTCAACAGATGAGTAGAACATATGAAATAAAAATAAGTGATAGGAAGAACAAATGTTAAAATAAATTTAGATTGAAATGCTAGTGATCAATGAAAGGGAGGGGTAAGGGGTATGGTATGCATAAATTTTTTTTCTGTTTTCGTTTTATTTCTTTTTCTGAATAGATGCAAATGGAAATGATCATGATGATGAATATGCAAGTATGTGATGATATTATGAATTACTGATTATATATGTAGAATGGAATGATCAAAATAGGAATGCTTGCATTTGTTTAGTGGGGGTTTTTTGGTATTTTAAAAAATTGAATTAAAAAATTTAAAAAAAACAAAACTGGGATTCCAGAAGAAGATGGACTAAATAGTAAAAAACAATCAGAAAGCAGAGTTAAAAAAAAAAAAACTACCTCAAAATTTATTCAATATATTTTACCAGATAGCTGAATTTGAGAGAAAAAAGGAAATAAGCCAAAAATTATACGCCAATGAAATCAGCACCATTACGTAAAAGACTATTTTTTAATTGCATTAGTCATAAAAGTACAGTAGAGAACTCTCTGATCCTAAAATTATTGTATTTGTAGAGAGCAAATGCTTTTTGGCTTTTCTCAGATCTCAGATTCTCAGTTGTAGAGAATTGTATTGTTCAGTTGTAGCTCCCGTTTCCACAGCTTGATTTTAGACTTTTTATGTGTATGTTTATGTACATTCATGTGTATGTTTCTTACCCTGACTGTCGATTTAAACTTCCACATCTAAAAATAATTCTCTGGAAGTTTTGTTTCTTCATTGTATGATGTTGTATAAGAATTTCTCGTTCTACCTTATCCTTCCTCTGGTTTCAAAGTTTGTACATCGAACACTTAAATCATTTCCATGAAAAAATTACTTCATTTTCTTTTCTGTTGAATTAAAAGCCCTCAGCTTTAAAAAAAAAACATAACAACATATAAACATGAACATTCTTACTGTATGTTCATTCAAAAGCCCTCAGCTTTTGAAAGAAAAAAAAATTATGGACATCTTAAGATCAACCCAAAGTACAGAAAATTATTCAGGTGCAATACTAATCTCAGTTATCTGGACAAATTGCACAAAAGGTTAATTACAGTTGCTTATCCCCGTCTTTGTTAAAAGCTCTAAGATCACTTCAATAGAGAGAAAGCCAAATTCTATTTTTGCATTAATTTAATATTTGGCAATAAAGGGTTCCAAGTTCCTTTTTAAAATTTGTCTTATGAATAAGCCCATCAAAACTGAGCAAGCTTTGCCAAAACTTTAATATATTTTATTGCTTCCTTTCAGACAACCAAGACAAATATGGTTTACTTTCTACAAACCTTCTATAATTTTCTATATTCACCCAAGTATTGCTTTACCTGTCCTATTTCATGTTCTGGAACAAATGGACGCTTTCCTTTAGGACAAAACTACTCAGTTTTTCCTTGAAAAACAAAAACACATTCTGTTTCCTTGGAAACACTATTGTACTTCTCTAATACTATTGCTACTAATACATTCTTAATTGCCCATATTAACTGCAACTTTGAACAAATTAACCTCTATTTCATAGTGAAAACTGAGAGATGGGTAATTGAAAACTGTTATATACAAGCAATTTTTTCAATCTACTAAATTTATTTTAACATTTGTTCCCCCTATTATTTATTTTTATTCCATATGTTTTACTTCTCTGTTGATAAGGTAGATAAAAGGAGCATCAGACACAAGGTTCTCACAATCACACAGTCACATTGTGAAAGCTATATCATTATACAATCATCTTCAAGAAACATGGCTACTGGAACACAGCTCTACATTTTCAGGCAGTTCCCTCCAGCCTCTCCACTACATCTTGATTAACAAGATGATATCTATTTAATGCGTAAGAATAACCTCCAGGATAACCCCTCAACGCTGTCTGGAATCTCTCAGCCATTGACACTTTATTTTGTCTCATTTTGCTCTTCCCCCTTTTGTTGAGAAGGTTTTCTCAATCCCTTGATGCTGAGTCCCAGCTTATTATAGGATTTTTGTCCCACGTTGCCAGGAAGGTCCACACCCCTGGGAGTCATGTCCCATGTAGACAGGGGGAGGGCAGTGAGTTTGCTTGTGGTGTTGGCTGGAGAGAGAGGCCACATCTGAGCAACAAAAGAGGTTCTCTTGGGGGTGACTCAGGCATAATTTTAAGTAGACTTACACTATCCTTTGTGGGGTTAAGTTTCATATGAACAAACCCCAAGATTGGGGACTCAGCCTATTGCTTTGGTTGTCCCCACGGCATGTGAGAATGTCAAGAATTCTTCACTTGGGGGAGTTGAATTTTCCCCCTTTCTCACCATTCCTCCAAGGGTACTTTGCAAATACTTTTTTACTCACTGTTCAAATCACTCTGGGGTTTATCGGGGCATCACTCGGGACAAACATACAAAACCTCACGCCCTACTCAAGGTTCCATATACTTATGGTCACATAAGTTATATTAGGAAATGCACTAGTCAAAATATGGATTTTGTACCAAATAAACATTTTTTGTATACAAGCATTTTTAACATTCTAGGGGAGCCCCTGAGCACACACAAAAAATATGGTTATGAACAGCCACACACATCACTTTTATACCTTCTTAAATGGTAATAATGAACATGTTTATTAACATGATCCAAAGGTATAACCACTCTATGGCACAGTGAAATAAGAAACAAACATAACTATTTCTTTTTTGGGGGGTGGTGCATGGTCCAGGAATTGAACCCGGGTTTCCCTCATGGAAAGAGAGCATTCTACCACTGAACCACCTGTGCACCCCCAATTTTTAAAATTTTTATTTTTTAAATTTTCCTATGAGAGCTGGCACCTGGAGAACTGGCACACCGCCTCACTTAGAGACATCTATTTTAGGAGAAGATTTACAATCAGAGGGTGATAAAGTCCGTGAGACTGTACAACAGAAACAGCAAACTCTGAGGCAAACCATGGACTATAGTTGACAGCACAATTATTAAAATGTGCTTTTATCAATGATAACTAATATTCCAGACTAATGCAAAGTGTTAATGATAGGGTAGCACAGGGGAACCCTGTATTTTATGCATGATTTTTCTATAAAATCACAACTCCTCTAAGAAAAAAAAAAGTTGATGGATAAGCATCAAATCCAAGTGGTGGAGAGGAGCTTATCTCGATGGTGTTAATGATGGAACCCCAAGTTTTGGCTGGCAGACCGATGCTTCCCTTTGCACTATGGTTGCATTCCAACAAGCAGTGAGTGGCCTCCATATTCAGAGTTCTCCTCCTGTTCAGATTTGAAGGCACAACAGCACATTCTGTTTATTTATGTCTTTGATCCTCTTCTCCAGACTCCACAGAGACACCAGTCTTCTACTGAGATACTCTTGCACATGCAATTGGCTTTAGCCCCTTTAATTCTTACATCTTTTCAGAATTCAACTTCAGATTTCTTTAGTGGTGTTACTTCTGCAGATCACTGAT
>PVIY010046695.1:0-18305 GCA_004026745.1 Myrmecophaga tridactyla
AAGGCACAGAAAGAGAAATAATCAAATGAGGTGTCAGAGAAAGCAGAATTTAGGTTGAAGTATATGTATGAGAATTAAAATGTTAGGACAAAAATTAGTACTTAAAACCATCTATTATATAAAACTGAATATTTTGAGAGCTGAACACTATACAACACTTTTAAACTTATAATTAAAAATGTATTAATGACTTCTCTGGCAAACACACATTTTTTTTCCCTTATTTTAAAAGTGTCATGGGGAGAGGTTGATAAACAGCATTAACTGAAGGGGGATTGAGACCAACATATTTACATTGATGAGGTAAAAACAGAATTGAAATAAATAAATGCAGACTTTGATGTAAATGGGGATGTATGGTTCATTCAGTGGTAGAATGCTCACCTGCCTTGTGGAGATGTGGGTTCCATTCTGGTCTATGCATTCTCACTCCCCGCCCCCCCCAAAACCCACTTTGATGTATATGATGAAATCAATACATTATTGCTTGTATATGTTTAGAAATGACAAGAAAAATATTTCTAATACAAATCTTGCCATCAGTTCAATGACATACCTGAGTCCACTTTGATACAAGATAAATAATATAGTATTTGGAATCTAAGAATATGTGCAATGACTAAAACTGTGCATGTAGGCTTTCTCTCTGAAGTTTACTCTTTAAAGAAGTATTCTATTTGAATGACAAAGAAGATACAATAATGTACAGACTGAAAATTATATATATGAAGCAATAAATATCTGAAGATTTTCTTTTTATATTTCATTTTTTATGAATGAAAGTGACACACAATTAAATTTTGTCATCAAATGTATTTATTTTTACAAGTTAACAAATACTGCTTCTCAAAGTTAATATTATTACCTAATTATTAAAATAAAAGACCAGAACTTTGAGCCAGGTCTTCTATCCTTTCACTACATATAGTATATTTGGTTTCTGATTGATAGTATACACTCAAATATTATTGCATCTAGATTAGAACCCACAATCTTATTATGATTCAAAGGGTCAAGAACTGGGCTTTGTGGTTATCTTCTACCTTTTCTAGTCCCCTAAATAGTATAACTTTTGAAAAATATCTTCTGAGTTTCATAAGTATAAATTTTTCTGATGCGAAATAAAAAGTTACATGGAGAATGATCAACTCAATTTTAGGATCTGTTGAAGGGTATCAGACATTACAAAGAGAAAGTGACTATGATTTATAAAGAATTTAATAATAAAAAACAAAACTTTAGAAGTTAATGAAAGGAGATTACAAAAATATCATGTTAGTAGAAAGGAATAAAACTCCAGATATCCTCAAGGTTCATCCACGTTGTTGCTTGCATCAGGACTTAATTCCTTTGTATGTCTGGATAATATTTACTATACTTTGTTTATCCAGGTATCAGTTGGTGGACACTTGTATTGCTTCTGTCTTTGGCAATTGTGAATAATATAGCCATGACCACTGGTGTGCAAATATCTTCTTGCTTTCAATTCTTCTGGGTATATACTTAGTAGACATGTGATATTTTAGTTCTATATCTAATTACTGGAGGAAATGCAAATTGTCTTCCAATGTGGCTGCAGCATTTCACATTCCCATCAATGAATGAGTGTTCTTACTTTCCACATCCTCTCCAACTCTTCCAGTTTTCTGTTTGTTTTTTTTTAATAGTAGCAATTCTAGTGGGTGTGAAATGTTATCATTTTTTTTTGCACTTCCCTAAAAGCTAGAGATGTTGATCATCTTTTCAAGTGTTTTTCAGTCATTCATATATCTTCTTTGGAGAAATATCTATTACATTATTTTGCCCATTTTTTAAAACTTTTTATTGTTCAGTGTCATGGTCAGGTTCATGTGTTAACTTGGCCAAGTGGTGGTACCTGTTTGTCTGGTTGGGAAAGTGCTGGCCTGTCTGTTGCAATGAGGACATTTCATAGAATTAGATCATGATCACATCAGCTGCATCCACAGTTGATTCCATTTGTAATCAGTCAAAGGGGAGTGTCTTCTGCAATGCGTGATGCTTAATCTAATCACTGGAAGCCTTTTAAGGAGGATTCAGAAGAGACAGGCTCTATTCCTGCTTTGGCTAGTGCACCTCTCCTGTGGAGTTCATCCAGACGCTCCATTGGAATCATTGGCTTCACAGCCTGCTCTGCAGATTTTGGACTCTGAGTTCCTGCCGTCATGTGAGACAATTTTATAAATTTTATATTTGCAAGTGTTCCCTGTTGATTCTATTTCTCTCAAGAACCCTAACTAATACATCTTGGTACCAGGAGTGGGTCTTAAGAAAGAGAATCTTAAAAATGGGTTTTATGAATGGTTTTCTACTCTGACTGGACTCAAAGGCACTAAGGACTCTGATTCACATGATCAGAATGACAGTCCCAATCCATGGAGTGAGTTGGCAAAAGAGATAGTGAAAATATCACCATTTGATTCTCCTAATGCTTCTCTTGTATGAAGCCAGGATCTGGGGGATAATGTTGTTGTTGTTGACACCTTTACAGAGTTTTGTGGAAGTAAGAAGTATAGAGATGTTTACTGGTTGTTGTTAGATACATTGGCTACATTAAGGAGTGAAAGGGATGGGCTTAAGGTTTCAAACGGGAAGCTTAAGTGTCATCTGAAAGCTGTAGATGTTTCTATGAGTATCCTGAAGGAAAATCCTATTTCCTGTAGTGGTAGACTTGAGACCTCTGAAAATCAGACTCAGAATCTTACTGTTACAGTAGCAAATTTACAATGTAAACTGAAATCTCAATGTTGCATGGTGTCTGCCATTAAAGTGAGGGCATTGATAGGAAGAAGTGGGACCCAGAGAAATGGGAAGGTGACATATGGATTCATAATGATGTCAGGGGTGAGGGTGAAGCCCTAAATCATGCTGAGTCTTCTCTAGATAATTCTGTAATAGTTTTCCCTGAGGACATAACCTCCCCATCTCCAGCCTGCCTTGAGGAGTTGGCCACCCATCCTCCTCCTGAAGGAATTAGCCCTAGAGTGATTAATCCTATTTCACCAGATGAAACCGCAAATGAAGACTCTGAAGCAAATGGCTTGGAAGATATTTCTAATTATTTTCATGACCCACCCCCACCACCCCTATTTCTTGCAGACGTATAACGAGACTAAAGTCCTAACAGGTCACTAAAGGCAAGGTACAAAGTATCATACATGAGGAGGTATGTTATAATCCAAAAGAACTGTGTGAGTTTTCCAATTTATATAGACAGAAATCAGGGGAATATGTGTGGCAATGGATTTTAAGGGTATGGGATAATGGTGGGAGGAATATAAGGCTGGATCAGGCTGAATTTATTGATATGGGCCTACTAAGCAGAGATTCTGCATTCAAAGATATAGCTTGAGCAGTTAGAAAAGGTATATTTGGATGGTTGGTTAAAACATGGATCAAAAGTTGGCCAACATTACCTGAGGTTGAAATGCCAGAACTGCCATGGTATAATGTAGATGAGGGGATCCAGAGGCTTAGATAGATTGGAATGTTAGAGTGGATTTATCATGCAAAGCCTGCTCATACACTCCAGGAATGTCCAAAGGATGCACCTATTACCAGAACAGTGAGAAATAAATTTGTGAGACTAGCACCATCATCCCTGAAGAGCTCTGTAGTTGCACTTCTCTGTAGGTCAGATATTACTGTAGGAACTGCTGTCACTGAGCTGGAATCCTTAAACGCAATGGGAATGATGGGATCCTGAGTTGGCAGAAGCCAGGTGGCAGCACTCAATCACCAAAGACACGGTAGATGTGGCTATTATACTAGACAGCAAACTCAAAGCAGACATCAAAATTATATGACTCACAGAGATTTGTGGTAATGGCTAGTAAATCATGGGGTACCTAGAAATACAATAGAAGGGCAGTCTACTAAATTCTTGTTCGAGCTGTATAAACAAAAGACTTCTAAGTCAAATAAACAGAAGTCTAACCTGAATTACAAAAACACAGATTCACGGCCCCTTAATCAACTTCCAGACTTGAGACAGTTTACAGACCCAGAACCTCTTGAATGAAGGGGAGGCCAGGTCCCTCAGGGGGAGAACTCTGTTGCACTGCCACAAATTTACACTGTTAATCTCCCTCCAAGTCTTCCCCAAGGAGATCGACGGCCTTTTACCAGGGTAACTGTGCATTGGAGATAAGGAAATGATCAGATCTTTCAGGGATTATTAGACACTGACTCAGAAGTCACATTAATCCAGGGGACCCAAAGCGTCACTTTGGTCCACCAGTTAGAGCGGGGGCTTATGGAGGCCAGGTGATCAATGGAGTTTTAGCTCAGATCCATCACACAGTGGGTCCAGAATGTAGTTATTTCCCCAGTTCCAGAATGTATATTTGGTATAGATATACTGAGCAACTGGCAGGATCCCCACATTGGCTCTCTAACTCATTCAGTGAGGACTATTATGGTAGGAAAGGCCAAATGGAAGCCATTAGAACTACCCCTATTGAGCAAAATAGTAAATCAGAAGCAATACTGGATTCCTGGAGAGATTGCAGAGATTGCTGTCACTCTTAAGGACTTGAAGGATGCAGGGGTGGTGATTCCCACCACATCCCCTTTCATCTCTCCTATTTGGCCTGTGCAGAAAACAGATGGGTCTTGGAGGATGACAGTGGATTATTGTAAGCTCAACCAGGTAGTAACTCCAATTGCAGCTGCTGTTTCAGATGTGGTATCATTGCTTGAGCAAATCAATACATCCCCTGGTATCTTGTATGCAGCTATTGATCTGGCAAATGCTTTTTTCTCAATAGCTATTAGTAAGGACCACCAGAAACAGTTTGCTTTCAGCTGGCAAGGTCAGAAGTATACTTTCACTGTCCTATCTCACAGGTATATCAACTCTCCAGCCCTATGTCATAATCTTGTCTGCAGGGAACATGAACGTTTCTCACTACCATAAGACATCACACTGGTCCATTATATTGATGATATCATATTGATTGGACCTAGTGAGCAAGAAATAGCAACTACTCTAGACTTACTGGTAAGGCATTTGTGTGTCAGAGGAAGGGAGATAAATCCAACAAAAATAGGGACCTTTCCCCTCAGTGAAAATTCTAGGTATCCAGTGGTGTGGGGCATGTCAAGATAACCCTTCTAAGGTGAAGGATAAGTTGCTGCATCTGGCTCCTCTTATGACCAAAAAAGAGGCACAATGCCTATTTGTTCTCTTTGGATTTTGGTGACAACATATTCCTCATTTGGGTTTGTTACTCCAGCCCATTTATTGAGTGACCAGAAAAGCTGCTAATTTTGAGTGGGTACCTAAACAAGAGGAAGCTCTGTGACAGATCCAGGTTGCTGTACAAGCTGCTCTGCCACTTGGGCTAAATGATCCAGCAGATCCAATGATGCTGGAAGTGTCAGTGGCAAATAGAGATGCTGTCTGGAGCCTTTGGCAGGCCCCTATAAGAGAATCACAATGCAGACCCTTAGGATTTTGGAGAAAAGCCTTACCATCAGCTGTAGATAACTACTCTCTTTATCTGCAGATACTAAGGCCCAGCCTGCTGCTTAATAGAGACTGTTTTTTTTTTTTGCTTGGGCAGGCACCAGGAAATGAACTTGGTAGAGACTGAACGCTTAACCATGGGCCACCAAGTTACCATGAGAACTGAGTTGTCTATCATGAGCTGTGTGTTGTCTGACCCACAAAGCCATAAAGTTGGGAGTGTGCAGCAGCACTCTATTGTAAAATGGAAATGATATAGATGAGATAGGGCCAGAGTAGGTCCTAAAGGCACAAGTAAGTTACATGAAGAAGTGGCCCAAATGCCCATGATTTCCACTCCTGCCACATTACCTTCTCTTTCCCAGACCAGAGCTATGGCTTCTTGGGGAATTCCTTTCAGTGAATTAACTGAGGAAGAGAAAACTCAGTCCAGGTTTACAGATGTTCAGCACAATATGCAGGTACCACCCAAAAGTGGACAGCTGCAGCACTACATCCACTTTCTGGGGTGTCCTTGAAGGACAGTGGTGAAGGGAAATCCTCCCAGTGGACAAAACTTTGAGGAATGCACCTGATTGTTCATTTTGCTTGGAAGGAAAACTGGCAGGAGGTGTGTTTGTATACTGACTCATGAGCTTTTGCTAATGGTTTAGCTGGATGGTCAGAGACTTAGAAAGACCATAATTGAAAAATTGGTGACAAAGAGGTCTGGGGAAGAGGATGTAGATAGACCTTTCTGAATTGTCTAAAATTGTGAACATATTTGTGTCCCATGTGAATGTGTATCGGAAGGTGACTTCAGTAGAGGAAGGTTTTAATAATCAGTTAGATAAGATGACTTGTTCTGTGGATACCTGTCATCCTCTTTTCCCAGCAACTCCTTTCATTGACCAATGGGTTCATGAACAAAGTGGTCATGGTGGTAGGGATGGAGGTTATGCAAGGGCTCAGCAACATGTGCTTCCACTCACCAAGACTGATCTGGCTACAGCCACTGCTGAGTGCCCAATCTGTCAGCAGCAGAGACCCACATTTAGCCCTTGATATGACACCATTCCCTAAAGTGACAAGCCAGCTACATGGTGGCAGGTTGATTACATTGGACCACTCCCTTCATGGAAGGGACAGTGATTTGTTCTAACTGGAATAGGCACATACCCTGGATATGGGTTTGCTTTCCCTACACCCAATGCTTCTGCCAAAACTACCACCTGTGGGCTTACAGACTGCCTTGTCCATCATCATGGTATTCCACACAGCATTGCTTCTGATCAAGGAACATGCTTCACAGCAAATGAAGTGTGGGAATGGGCACATGCTTATGGAATTCTCTGGTTTTACCATGTTCCCCATCATCCAGAAGCAGCTGGATTGATAGAACAGTGGAATGACCTTTTGAAAACTCAATTATGGTGCCAACTAGGTGGCAATACTTTGAAGAGCTGGGGTAATGTTCTTCAGGAAGTGGTATATGCTCTGAATCAGTATCCACTGTATGATGCTGTTTCTCCCATAGCCAGGATCCATGGGTCCAGGAACCAAGGGGTGGAAATGGGAGTGGTACCACTCACTATTACCCTTAGTGATCCAATAGGAAAGTTTTTGCTTCCTGTCCCTGCAACCCTGAGCTCTCCTGGTCTACAGGTTTTTGTTCCAAAATGGGGAGTGCTTCCACCAGGAGAGACAACAATGATTCCATTGAACTGGAAGTTAAGACTGCCACCTGATCACTTTGGGCTACTTATGCCACTGGATCAACAAGCCAAGAAGGGGACTACATTATTGTCTGGGGTGATTGACCCTATTAGGGGGAAGTAGGACTGCAACTACATAATGGGGGTAAAGAAGTGTTTTCTTGGAATATAGGAGATCCCCTGGGACGTCTTTTAGTACTACCATGCCCTGTGATTAAAATCAATGGAAAACTGCAACAACCCAATCCAGGCAGGACTACCAATGTCTTTGAAATTTCAGGAATGAACGTTTGGCCACCCCGCCAGGCAAAGAACCACAGCCAGCTGAAGTGCTTGTTGAGGGCAAAGGGAACATGGAGTGGGTAGTGGAATAAGGTAGTGATAAGTATGAACTTCGACCACGTGATCAGTTACAGAAACGAGGACTGTAATGCTGTTTTGTTCATGTTATACTATTTAAGTTGTAAGATATCAAGTTCAAGAATGAATATTGCCCAAATATTTGTGCCCTATTCTGGAGAGATTTAATGTGTTTCCAGTTATATGCAGGGCAGTTGAATACTGTTAGGCAAAAGAAAACATGTGTGTTTTATTGTTTTTTATTTGGAAATTGGGTATGGTTTCAGGTGATATATATAGCTGCCAAGTTGACAAGGGGTGGACTGTCATGGTCAGGTTCATGTGTCAACTTGGCCAAGTTGTGGAACCTGTTTGTCCGGTTGGGCAAGTGCTGACCTGTCTGTTGCAATGAGGACATTTCATAGAATTAGATGATGATCACATCAGCTGCATCCACAGCTGATTACATTTTATTCAGCCAAAGGGGAGTATCTCCTGTAATGAGTGACACTTAATCTTATCACTGTAAGCCTTTTAAGGAGAATTCAGAAGAGACACACTCTCTTCCTGTTTCAGCTGGTGAGCTTCTCCTGTGGAGTTCATCCAGATCTTCCATCGGAATCATCAGCTTCACAGCCTGCACTGCGGATTTTGGACTCTGAATTCCCACGGTCACATGAGACACTTTTATAAATTTTATTTTTGTGAGTGTTCCCTGTTGATTCTGTTTCTCTAGAGAACACGAACTAATACATATAGTATGACATATATACAAAGCAAAGAAGTAAAAGAGCAATAATTTTCAAAGCACTCTTCAACAAGTACTTACAGGACAGATCCCAGAGTTTGTCATGGTCTACCATACAATCCTTTTGGATTTTTCCTTCTAGCTGCTCCAGAATATAGGAGGATAGAAGGCTGAAATATTTTTTTATCAACACAACTGACTGTTTTCTTTCTTTTTGTGAAAAATAACGGATATACAAAGAGCAATAAATTTCAAAGCACAGCATCACAATTAGTTTTAGAACATATTTCAGAGTTTGACATGGGTTACAATTCCATAATTTCCGGTTTTTCTTCTAGCTGCTCTAGGATACTAGAGAATAAAATAAATATTAATTTAATGATTCAGCAATTATATTCATTTGTTAAATCCTATCTTCACAATATAAATTCACAATCACCTTTGATCTTTCTATCCTTCTCACGAAGATTGTTTGGACTATGGCCATTCTAAGTTTTTAATGTTGTAAGGGTCTGTCACTCATATGGGGTAGGGAGATGGAACTATCTGATGTACTGGAGAGGCTGGGCCTTCTTGTTTTCAGGACTTATCTGGTCCACAGACCCTTCTTGAGATTGTAGGTTTCTGGAAAGTTACTCTAGTGCATGGAACCCTTGTGGAATCTTATATATAGCCCTAGGCATTCTTTAGGATTGGCTGGAATCATCCTGGTTGGGGGTTGCAGGTCATGATAGGTAGCAAGGTCTACCTGAAGCTTGCTTTAGGGCAACCTCCAGAATAGCCTCTTGACTCTATTTGAACACTCTGCCACTGATACTTTCTTCGTTACACTTTTTCCCCCTTTTTGGTTAGAATGGAATTGTTGAACTCATGGAGCCAGGACCAAATTCATCCCTAGGAATCATCTCCAGGGAGACTTTCATCCCTGGATGTCATGTCCCACATAGGGGGGAGTTTGCCTTTTTTTAATTGGGCTGTTTTTTTTTATTGTTGAACTATAGAAGTACTTTATATATTCTAGGTAGTAAACCCTGGTCAGATATGTGATTTCCAAATATTTTTACCATAGGGTAGTTTGCCTTTCATAGGACAAAGTCCTATGAGGTACAAAAGTTTCTAATTTTAAGGACATCCCATTCTTTTTTCATTTTTTTTCTTTGCTTTGCTTATGCTTTGGCTGTAAAGTCTAAGAAACCATTGTGTAACACAAGATCCTGAAGATCATTCCCTACATTTTCTTTTAGGAGTTTTATAGTTCTGGTTTTTATATTTAACTTTTTGATCTATTGTGAGTTATGTCTTGTACATCATAAGAGAATTGATCCTTTCATTCTTTTGCATATTCTCCCAGTACCACCTGTTGAAGAGAATATTCTTTCCCAATTGAGTGAAATTGGCAGTCTTGTCAAAAATCAATTAGCCAGAGGAGTACCATGTAGTTTGAGGCTTCTTCTCCTCCAACCCAATGGAGTCTGGGCAGGCCCTGAGAGATCCTGGGTACCAACATCAGGAATTTAATCACAAAATAGTAATTTAGTCTTTTAGCTTAGATCTAAGTACAAAAAAACAAAATGATGGTGCCACAAAATCCAGATCATGAAGAAATTTAAACATCCTAATTTTGTAAGAATCTTTGGCATTCCTGAGTAATTGTGCATTTTGAGTAATGATGTGTCTCCTTAGCAATAGAATGCTGCTCTAAAGGAGATCTTTGGAAGCTACTCAACAAACCAGAAAATTGCAGTGGACTTAATAGTTAGATACTTTCCTTGCCTAGTAATATAAAGCCAGGGATACAATATTTACATGAAAATAAAATTACACATTGTTATCTAAAACCTGAAATCATTTTTCTTCAGCATCTTGGTGGAAAGATAGTGCATAAAAAATAATAATTGATCTGGGATATGTCAACATGTTGACCAAGGAAGTCTTTTTTGGGAACATTGCAGTATCTTGCCCCAGAGCTCTTTGAGAATAAACTTTGCACAATCTCTGCGGATTATTGGAACTTTGGGACTATGGCGTTTGTATGCATTGTTAGATAAGGGCCTTTTGGCATCATCTGCAGCCATTTTCATGGCATGAGAAGATTAAGAAGAAGGATCCAAAGTCTATGGTTGCTTGTGAAGAGATTACAGGAAAAGTTCAGTTTAGTAGTCATTTACCTCAACCAAGCAGACATTGTGGTTTAATAGTGGGACACATGGAAAACTGGCTACAGTTGATGCTGCATTGGGATCCCAACAGAGAGGGGGAAACACTGATCTTGTTTTGAAGCAGCCAAGATGTTTTGTTTTAATGTATCACATTCTAAATTTGAAGAGAGCACACATTCTAAATATGACTTTTGTAATGATTATTTCCTTCTTGTTGCCACTTGGTGAAAGTCTCCACTCACTACCATCTCACTTGATCATGAAACTGGAATAAATACTTGTTCTCAAGAGTGTTTTTCAGAGGTGTTCTAAATAGAATCAGAATCTGTGATAGCTATATGAATTTTTTTGATAAAAGTTTATGTCTGTAAAGGAATGGTCATTTGCTTCCAGAAATGTTTCTGTGTAAATTACATTGTATAGGACAAAAAATTACAGCTACCATTTATATGCTGCATAAAGTATGGGCTGATGCAGTGAACTCTATTTCTGTTTTAAAATAAAGTTGCAGCAGGTCAGGGACAGAAAGCAGAAATATTGTCTCCTTAAATATAATGCTAACTTCACAACAATGAAGAACATGTTGACCTCAGCATTGCAACAACTGAACACTAAATTGAAGATTTTTAAGCATTCTGCTCGACTTGAAGATATATAGTAGTAGTGGATGACTTTATATGATATATTCAGAAAAAAATTTAAATCCTGGGGTCAAAAAAGACCATTCACAGCATTGGGGTTAGTATCATTAACTACCTACAGGATCAAATCTTGTTTGTGCACATTGAAAACCTGGAGCTACAGAAGTGCCCAATGAAAGCTATCAGGGAAACTTGATGGAATCTCTGGATAAGTGACTCATTGATCAACATAAGCAGTTAAGACACAGATCTTTAGAATTGCATTCCTCAGAAGCTTGTGCTCAGCCCTATGTTTCTATGGATTTGGATCCCTGTCCTGGACATGTGTGGGTTTCTCAACTCATTGCATTTGAGTGGCTTTGTAGTCTGTGTCCTCCGTGGGAGGTGGGAAAGATCTGGGCTGCCATCTCAATATTTAGCAATTCCTAAGCTGTATGGTAACAAGTGGGGGGAATGGAAAAGGATCAAAATGCTTAGGACAGAAATTTCCAACTTGACATGTTTCTTTTTCTTCAATTCAGTGCTTGTAAAGTCCTTCCCTAGTCTCTACTGTTCCAAAAGTTCTATCAAGTGATATTTGCCCTTTTATTCACTGAATCCCTTGGGAGGTTTTCTAAGGGAATGTCTTACATAAGCATGTTGATGACATCACAGAATCTGGAAATTTACTGCAGTGTTTCTTGTTAATAGTATCTGGTAAAGTCCCTCCTAATGAATTTCAAGGACAGTTTTTTCTTTGATGCTTCTTCCAGTAATAAAAAATATCCTTATTTAAGGTCATTAAAACGTTTTTTAGGAAGATGTCATGGGAAGATGGCCATAAACTGATGGTATTGGGCTGGATATTGTATAAGGTCTCATGGCAAAATTTTACAATGTTTGCATGCAGTTGGGCAAAGTCTTCCATCTACCAGTTTGTCTGGCAATAATTAATGTGCCTCTGAAATTCATATGGCCATACTGGTAATGGGAGCAGCTTTCCTAAGGGAGTTCAAGGGCTCCTGAAAGATTTGCTAACTTTAATGTAATGGTATCAATGGTCCTTTCAAATTTTACAGAAGATTGTAACCTGACAGGACATTTTATTTTGACTTAATAATAATGCTTACAGTGTTCTTTAATATTAATTCCTATTATGTGTGCCTACATCACATGGTATAAAAGTTGAGATGCTCCAGTTTGGAAGCACAAAATCAAGAAGCTTTTTATTGAGTGTAAGGTATAAAACTTTTTAGCAAGGAAATGTTTCAGGCCATCCTGAAAATAGATTCATAATAACTAAATCATGTTAAAAGGACATGAAGTGTGCAAACTGGCTATCTATCTATATGAAGGATCCAAAGAACACTTTGAGGCTTTGGTTCTTCACTATATCCATCCTTTGCAGGTTTTCCAGAATCATGTTTAATTGTGTTTGCATTTTATTGTACCTACTATTGACAAAATGTTATTACCCTATATTAAACAGATTAACCCATTGAAAAAAATGCACGGAGGAAAATAACTTCAGCCATCTCATTAAAACTTCTTCACTAATGTTGATCAAATATAGTAGGCAATTTGTTCATTCCATCCTGAGAAAGTTCATGGAGAAATTTGATTAATATGCATTTGAAAAGCTACCAAGTGACTTGTGGAGAGCACCAGAAATAATCTTATTGAAGGGTACATCCAGTTGTCCATTCTTCTTTTTCAAAATCAGAAGATAAAAATTAATATTTTACTGGTTTCTTTTAGTCCATCCAGGGATTTATCCTTTGAGAGTTTAGTTAGAAGATCATAACCTTGGTGACATTTCCTTTAGTTTTCATATTATCTCTTTTTACATTGACCTCAAGTTTTATAATAGGCAGCTCTATAAGAATTGAGTACATTTTAAAATTCCATAACATCAATTTTTGATGGCAGTTCCAGCCAAGGTTAGAAGCTGCCTTTGTTGCAAAACATCCCAAAGTCATGTACTATTACAAAAGCATATCTGATAACTGTATATTTATTTATTGCCTGGTTTTGAATAGTTGACAAACTCTAAGTTCTGCCATCTGTATGATTTTACCTCAGGTACAGATGATAGTCTAAAGTACAGGTTAAGTTAGTGACACCATATCCTACTTAATAACCTCCAGTTTCAGGTTTGAGATATGATACATCAACAAGTAATACTAGATCAAATTTCTCAATGGGAATTACTAGTAAATCTGAGCCAATAATTCTCTTCCTGAGTTAAAACAATTATGAGTTTCCCCTTCCTCTTATAGGAAGGAAAGTGGCAGGATTCTGGGTGTTCCATAAGTGAATAATAATTTAAGAGAGAGACTGTAAAAGAATATTATAAGAAGTTAATTGACTAGCAGAAAGATTCTGTGTGAATGGTAATTACTCAGTGAGCAGTAAAGAATGTACTGCATGAGAATCCATGTGATGAAGTGAGGAGCTTGTAACTGGCTCAGCAGAAACATCAAGTTTTGCATTGGTAGCTATTGCTCCAAGAAAAGGGGTATGACTTTGCAACTGGGTCAGTGGTAAGGCTATAGTAAGTGATGAGCTTTTTATTGTTTCCATGAAATTTAGTTAAAATTGCAAGCATTTATCCAGATTGCACACCTACAAAATATGGCTTTTGTAGTTAGGAATGCTACAGAAGGAGGCTGTTGAAAAGCTTTCATTAGCTTATGGAAGGCCTGTTTCATGTTTGCACCCCTAGAAGAGAAGGTCTTTTATTGAAGACAATTCATAAAGAAATTTTGAATTAAAAAAGTTGCCATTCATTGTCTGCAATATCCAGGTAGACCTAGAAATCCTCTCAGTTGTTATCTTGTGAGGGACTCAGGGTAAGTTTGTATAGGTTTCAGTTTATGAAGAAAGATGATGATTCCATCCTGAGCTATGTCTTGCTAAAATTAATAGACTCTGTTATGTCAAAATTATAATTCATCTTTTGATAATTTAATATCAAATGCTAGGGTGAAAGCAAATAAATGAAATAATTTTTTCACAGAATTTCTTGTTCTCTGAAGAAAGCAATTGATAATCAATACATTTTATTCTATCTCAATCACAAGGGAAATTTAGATGTTTTATGTTTTGACTGAGGTCCTAGGTAAAATAAAATGAGGCTTCAGTGAAATGCTAAGGCATGACTGTCCACATTGTTGTCCTCTCCAGGATAAGTGAAAAAGTTATTGACTTTCCTGGTATAGAAGCACATTGGAAAGGTAGAGAAAAGATTCACTACAGTGAAGTATGTAGCTCCGGGAGGAATTGATGACGGTATGGGGTTTAGATGAAGTACTACTAGGAAGTAATGACTAACATTTTTGTTGATAGCACTGAGATCTTGAACATATCTATACTTTCATCCATTTAATTTCTTTTTTATCAATATGGGGATATTACAGAGCTAGTTCATGGTATAAGAAGACCTTTGTGTCTGACACTTTCAACTACAGTTTTGAGCCTGGAATTGAGAAGATAAGTGGAAGGAGTAGAGACCATGGACAATTGACCTATTTCTTCAGTAACTTAGTTGTGACTTCATGGCCTGTAGAGAGAGAACTTCTATAGCAATTTCATTTTATGATGGAGTGTTGCAGGGTTTACCCAAATTAATGACTTTTTGGTTCAGACAATACCCATTTCATGATGGTCAGCTCAGGTCTCATGGTAATTGGGTGTCCCATGGTTAGGCATTTAGTCTCTGTTAAGTCCCAGTAAAAGGCCACAATCTGTTTCTCAAAAGAAGAGAAGTAATCTTCACCCAAGGATGGCAAGATTTGCTCCAAAATCCCACATATGCACCATGTTTCTGATTCAGAGTCCTAAGAAAAGACTCCAAGCAGCATCTCTATTTGCCACTGGCAATTCAAGTACCCTTAGATATGCAGGGTCATTATGGCCCAAGTAGCAAAGTGGTTTCCATGACAGTCTGGACCTCTTTCAGAGACTCTTCTTGTTGCAGCTCCCACCAAAATTTAGTAGCTTTTGGGTTACTCAGTAAATTGGCCAGAGTAGCACACAAAAATGAGGAGTGTCTTCTCCAAATTCCTTAGAGATCAACAAAACAGCCTGTCTCATTTTTTGGTTGTAGGAGTGGCCAGATTCAACAGATTTCCCTTCACCTGAAATGGGATATCTTGACATTACCTTCTCCATTTAATGTCTAGAAATTTCACTGGTGTAGAAAACTTCTGAATGTTTGTTCAATTTATTACCCATCATCTGACATGCAAGTCCCCCCACCACACGCAAACACCAAATAGGCCTAGTTTATATTTCTGCTCACTAGTTCCAATCAGCATAGGATCAATAATAAAATAATGTGATTATATTTTCCTGAAGGATAATTTGATCAAGTCAACTGCAGACTAGATTTCATGGAGGGTGTAGATTTGCTATCCCCCTGAAGAATGACAATGAAGCTTATTTCAACCTTGCCAGCTAAAAGCTAACTAACAAGTACTGGGGGAAAAAAAACATATGTTCAAAATTGATAAGTGCATACCAAGTACCTGAGGATGTGTTAATTTGTCCACGCAATGATACCATGTAAAAAACATCCTCTGCAATTAGAATAATCAGCTAGTAATTTATGAGACTTCACTGTCATCCTCCAAAATCCATATCTTATCTACAAAGGCCAAACAGGAAAACTGAACAAGAATGTGTTAGAATCACCACCTCTGCTTCCTTCCAGCCCTTAATGATGGCACTAATCTTAAATATGTGGGTAGATATATTTCTGAGATTTCTATTCAGTTTCCTTGATTATGATATCTAAGTTTTCAACAATATCAACTCTTGATTATTTTACCCTTTTAATAAGCCCTTAAGTCAGATTATGTGAGTCATCTTACTTCATTCTTCTTTTTCTAAGTTTTTTTTACTATCATAGCCCTTTACTTTTTCATATTAATTTTAAATCAGCTTGTTAATTTCTTCAATAAAAACACTTCACTTAAATTTTAATGGGGTGGCATTGGCATTGAATTTATAGATCAATTTGATATTGGATTAATTAATAGATCAATTGTCCTGAATTGGGCTCCCTACTAATGTCATTTTTCTTTATTTTATTTTATTCAGATTCCATAGCCAACATTACCTAATATAACTTTAAAATTACTTTGTGGGGACCTAGGCATTCCAGATATGTTTCAAAATTGTTCTATGAGTTTCTCATGTATATAGTCAGGTACTAGTCTATTAATTAGGATATGATAACCCCAAGAAAAAGAAATACCATATAACACTCAAAAGATGTGATCTTTGCTCTAGCAGACATCAAATATTCTACCATTCTATCACATAGAAAATTACAGTTCTGTCTAATGTCTACTATTACCTCTCCTGTTAACACTTTTTATCCATAAGTATGTCTCTTCTGTGAGAATTTCAAGGAGTTTAAAATATCTCTCATGCCACTTAGAAGAGTAGAACTTTAAAATATAAATAAGAAACAAAGTAATTTTTCTTGCACAGTTATGAATTATGTAATAAGTTCTGTTTTCATATGATTTTATTAAATACATAAATGTAATTTATAAGTAGAATTTTTGTTAAATTCCATTAGAGGAAACTGGATTTCAGGGAATTTAAGTTATTAACCTAATGACACATAGCTTATACATATCAGAGCTAGGACTACACACGAGAAAATTATCGTTTGATTACTTTTCAAATCCTATGCCATATGGTTTTTCCACTCAGGGATAATTAAAACCAAAGTGCCTTCATGTAGTCCCTTTTATCATGTAGTTCATTTTACTAAAAACTTGCACTTCTATTTTATGAGAAAAAAACTCACTTTTTTTTGCAAAAGAGAGTTCTTGTTTTTCTTCTTGGGCATCCTCTGTGGACTTAAAGAGTTTAATAAGCTGTCATAAGTTTCCTAATGCATGATATTCACAAGGTATTGCAATTGAGTGACCAGTTTAGTTTCAGAGGGAAGAGGAGAAATTTTCATCAGTTACACAATATTTTGGACATTGTAATCCTGTATCTCAAAGTAGACTATGTGCTTTAAAAAACTAAAGAAAGGATATACTGGTTTACTCAGAGTTGTGTTAAAATTGCATCACGTGTCTTCTTGGGAACAAAGCTGGGAAAACAGGAATGTCCTCATATGCTTAAATCAATAGAGCTGAAAGTTTAAAATTTGCCTTACTTTTTTGAGGAAAAATAATATAAAAGAACATTAGCAATAGAGAACTATATGTAAATATTAAGCAAATTATTAAAGTAGATAATCATTATCTACTTGTTTAATTATTAAATATCCATTTGGTGAATGCCACTTTAGAATCATAATTTTATTTCTGATGGAAGATTATTAATGAATTTTAAATTTGATTTGCTAGTTACCTCATTTATATAAAATTCATTTTCTTTTATTATTATTTTTAAAACTTAATTGTCTTTTAAGCTTGATAGATTTATAAAACAAATGCAAATAAATGTGTATAGAACTTGCATTTTCTCTTGGTGATAATGATTTCAGAATTTTGCATGTCACAATGGTATTGCATATAGAGTTGAGTGGCTTAGCCTGAGGAGCCAGAGAAATCTGAGTTTACTTCCTGGCTCTACTAATTAACTGCATGCTTTTGTCAAACTATACATCAAATTGGTATGAGATTTTTGTGTGTAAAATAGTGCTCAATTATTTAGCTTGCAAATTTCTACTTAAATTGTATAAAATAATGTCCAAATGATTCCTAAACCCAATAAAAAAAGATGTGTGTTCTCATGGATGTTTGTTACCATTTGATATCCAATTATGTAAGATTTGAGAAATCAGTTTTATTCACATCTTTCAGATTGGTCTCTTTTTTTCAATTCATGATTTATAAAGGGCTTACATATAAGAAATTTGAAATGTGAGTCTAACTTATGCCAATTTGTAGTTATGTGGAAACATTTTAAAATTCTGTGATTTTCACCCTGCTTTATATTCAAATTTAATACTATGCTGTGATGTGAACATGTTTGCTCACATATTCAATGTGCATGAATTAGGGCAAGTATTCAGATATGTGCTTTCCACTGTAGCATTTTTTTTTAACTTTTTATTAATTAAAAAAACTTAACAAAAGAACATTAATATATCATTCCATTCTACATATACAATCAGTAATTCTTAATATTATCATATAGTTGCATATTCATCATTTTTTAGAACATTTGCATCGATTTAGAGAAAGAAATAAAGAGACATCAGAAAAAGAAATAAAACAAAAA
>PVIY010046696.1:0-18300 GCA_004026745.1 Myrmecophaga tridactyla
CTCTCCTGGCTAACTCCTTATCATCTTTCATGTCAATTTCCATTTCTCTACTAGTCTGCATCAGCGAAATGCTGCAAGAAACAGCCCCCAAAATCTCAGAGGCTTAGTATAATACAAGTTTATTTCTTGCCTACGTAATATCCAGCCGGGTGGGTCTTCCTGGTTGGCAGGAAGGCTTCCGTGCGATGGATGGATTCAGCTGAAGGGACAAGCTGTGGAATCTCTTTGCCCTCCACAAGAGCAATGCCCTGCAAGGATGTGAGATCTGTAGTCTAAAAAGAATTGGGTGTTGCCACTTCTACCTTTGTTTTCCTCTTTCTCTTTGGGAAAAAAGCCAAAGAAGGGAGTCCCAGGAATAAATAGAGGTCCTCAATGGAGCGGCCCCCACCCCAGGAAGCTGAAGGGATTGGGAGTCTGGCTGCCTCAACTTTTTGAGCATGGGGATGTAGCCCCAGTAGCGGTGTCCCCCCAGTGGTGGAGAGCTTAGCAGGCCATATGGCATTTTTGTGTGATGCCTGGCTCATGCTAGGAGGCCGAGAACACATCAAGCGTGCAAACAGGCGGAAGATCCAGAAAATGGGGCTGGAATCCCAACAAGCTGTAGCGCAGCACCTCAGGTGCTGATTAAAAATGCAGGAGCCTGGGCCCTCCTCCAGCCCTGAGCTATTGGTCCCTGGGAAGGGGCCAGGGTAGCCATGCTTTAACTGGCTCCCTGCATGACTGCACACCTACTCTGGGAGGCGGTGAGGACGGGGGCCACAGGGATGGAGGGGGAAATGAAGCAGGGTAAAGGGTGTGCAGATGTCTGTGCTTTAGGCTGTCTGGGGTTGAGCAGGCCCTAGGTCTGAATTTCCTGGATGTAATCTGTTTTGTCCTTCTCAAAGGCACCTTGAATGGCGGGGCCGTTTTGTGAAGGTGGGAAACCTAACAATCCCATTCTGAGAGAGAAAAAGAGACTGAAAAATATGTGCATGCAGACAGGCAGACACACATACACACACACACACACGGGCGTGTATGCACGTGAAACAGAGAAAGACACAGAGAAAGTGACCCCCTGAGAAACCCAAGGGGAAACAGGGAGGCCAACAGAGAAAACATGGCCAGAGGGATGAAGACAGAAACGTGGAGCCTGATACAAACAGCTATGGACACAGACAAAGATGGGGGGAGAGGGTGGCTTTTCCCTCTCTCCTGCAGGAGGCTTAAAGCCTTTAGCACCGTCTGGTGCCTGGCCCTGGGCTCTCTGCTCAGCCGCTTTTAGACCACTGTGGCTTCTTGCCTGCACTCTCTGGTCTTCCCCAGAGGACCCTGCCCTCCAGAACCTCGGGGCTGCTTGCTCAGCAGCTGCTGAGAGGAAATTCTGGTTTCCCTGGACTGGCCGTGTGAGCCCACTGCTCCAAGGGGGCAATCAGCCCTTTGAGAGATAGGTTGAAGTCAGTAATAAAATTACTGAAGTCAGTAATAAAAAGGTTAAAGGAAGCATGGGCCCTGGAGCAAAAAACTTGAGGTCTACCTATTGAAAACAATAGATTATAGTTAATAAGTATGATTATAAGGATATTTTTATGAATTGTAACGAATGTATCACACTAATGCAGCATGTTAATAATAGGGTGATATATGGGAATTCTGTATTTTATGCCTGATTTTTCTATAAACCTACAACTTCTCTAATAGAAAAAAAAAGGAAAAAACAACAAAAACCCTGGTTCTAATCCCAGCTCTGCCACTGGGCAATGTTAGGTGAGCTTCTGTCTTCTCATCTGTAAAATAGGGATTAACCTCGGGATTCTTAAGAGGTTTAAATGAGTGATAGAGGTTAAAGGGTCTGGTAGATAATGAAAGCTCTTGGATAAAGTATCTCTTAGGGGGTGTCTAAAAGAATCCAATCCTAGTTTCAATAAACCAAAATTGTTAGAGCCGGGAGAAGTCTCAATTCAGAGTCTGGTCCAACTGCCTGCCTTCAGACTATAAAGGTATTCAACATAATCATCCTGGCTTTTCCCTAGTAGGCAACTGAAGCCCTTACTGGCCAACGACTTGCTTGAGGTGACCTAGAAAAGGTGGGAAGGTGGGAAAGGGGTCTCTTCTGTCACCTTCAGCTATTGGCTATGAGGGGGATGGACAGCTAAGGGTTTCCCAATGGTAGGCGTTTGGTCTGGGAGTAAGTGTGAGACTGGGGAGGCCAGGAAATTCAGGCAAAGGCCCAGTGAGGGTCTGTCCAAGTCAGCTAACCCTCTGTTTTTCAGTTAACACTAAGGCTTGAAGGCATATAGACACAGGCCTTGTTCCCCAGGGAATGGAGGGTGCAGAAGAAAGCACTAAAGGAAGATTTTTTAGCAACTGCTTCCAAGGACTACCTAACACTATTCAAGCTCAATCCTTCTCCTCCTCCCTTTCCCTGAGGATGGGTCAGTGCTAATCAGCCGTTCCCAGCCATTTTGCAGGGAACAAAACAACACCCACACTTTGGACTTCTGAGCTAGCAGTTCTGAGAAAGGGCTTGGTGGGGAGACATTTCCAACACTGACCAGTCAATGGATTCTTTGATGTAAGCCACCAGAGGCCAGGCAGAGGCTGGGCCTTTTGATCTGGCAAACTGTACTGGGCAAACAGGGCAACTGCTAGGATCACATAGCAAGCAGGGTTCTTAGAGCTCAAAGGTACCCTGAGGGTGTCTTAGGACCTATCATGGAGAAAGCACATCTAGGCACCCAGGATTCCTGGTGCCTGTTTTCCTGTAAGAACTGTGGTTCTCCCTTCAATTTCACTGGAAAGAGGAATTTCCTTGCTCACCTCTACCCCCAAAACACATACACAAAAGCCTGAAAATCATTAGCTTCAATTTTTAGCTACTACGGGCAGGGGCCTTGCTCAATACAATCTGCTGCCAAAACAAAAAACAAAAAACAAAAAATGAGAGAGAGAATAACTAGAATGGATAGGGCACTGGGGCAGGGACCATGTCTCTAATTTCTGAATCCCAAGTCACCCTGCACCCAGAAGATGTGTTACAACATTTCTGGTTACGAATGGATAAGTGACTGACTTACTGATGGAAAGAAAGAAAGAATGAAGGAGAAAGTGGGAGTTGTTGGACTGTGAACCTGATAATTACTCGGTGAAATGTGGGTGTAGAGGTTGGTGGGGACACTGAAGGAAATAAAGACCCAAACTAGAGACCGTAAACCATTGCCTTTTGGGTTAAATCAAGCCCACAGATGAGGCTGACTGAGCCTTCACAGTGTTTTTGCTTTTTTAATATTTGGATTAGTCGCCAATATTTAAAAATTAAAAATCTAAACAACCATTTTCTTGAATTGTGGGGACTTCTGGCAGCCTGGAGCTTGCCCTCACCTTGCTGGAGCTGAGAGATGACTCCTACTTTAGACAAGTGAGGTCTGTGCACTCCAGCCTGCCATGGTTACTGCCTCTAGCCTTCACATTACCTGCTTGGTCCCATAAGCATTCATTTTGCAAACCCTCATCTAAACAGTGCTTTACAAACTGCAGTTTGCAACCCATTAGCATGTGGTGATAGCAATTTAGTGGGCTATGACCAGCAGTCAAAGAAATGCAATATACAAGAAAAAAAAATTGGAGGACCATCTCATCTCAAAAAAATATACACTGTCTTATGAAACTTCTGTATTTTTGGATCACAATACAAAATGTGAGTCACTGTCACCATGTTAGAAAACCACCGTTCTAAATTATATAGTATGGTGTCTTCCTTTGTCAGAGGAGGATACGCTTCTGGTAATATGTACCTAGGCTCTCTGGTAAAGCCATTCACTGTGTAAAGCGTATAGATCGCTGGTGCACACAATCATCTTATTCTCATTTACTACTTTGGAAAGTTATGCTACTTCTAAACTGAGTGTTCTCAGAGTGGAGCCCAAGTGTGCCAGTTTGTCCCCTTGCCTCTCTCCCACCAGGGGCTGGTGGACAGAAGGCAGGGAGGAGGATCCCATGTCCCCTGGCCCCAGCTCAGCCCCACCTTTCCGTCAGCGCCTTGCTCTGGGTGTCCCGGGCCGCCTGCAGGTCCTTCTCCAGTCGCTTCCGGGCCCTCTCCAGCTGCTCCACCTCCCCCTGGGTCCACTTTCGGGGGCTGATGAAGCGCATTTCCTTCAGCAGCTCCTCTTTCTCGCTGATGAGGATCAGCCGGTCCCTCTCTGAGTCGAGCACCCCAGGCCAGGCCTCACTGTCGAGCTTGGCCAGCTGGATCTTCAGACTGGCGATCCTGGGGGCCGAGAGGGTGAGGATGACGTGTGCACCCAATGAATGGACTGCACATCGCACAGTTTTAACGTGCCAGGAGCCATGGCATCTTCACAGCAACCCTGGACATTCATTGTCTTTCTTTTGAGCAGCATTATCATCTCAAGGAACAAATGTATTTACCTAAGAAACATGTGTGAGTGCCTACCATGTGTCAAGCAGAGAAGGCTTTGCAGGAATGGGGGTACAGATCTGAACAAGACGTGGTACTTGCTCTGAGGGTACCATGAGCCTGGTACAGCAAAGAGATTCAGCAGCAGGCAATGACTGCTTGCCAGCTAGCTGTGTGACTTTGGGCAAGTCACTTATCTCTCTGACGGGAAGGACAAAAAGCCCTCATGGGGTTTTGGCTGAGGGTTTTACAACACAATCCATAAACTCCCAAAGCACAATATTTGGTACATAGTAAGCACTCAATAAATGTTTGTACTCTACTGTTGTTATACTTGGTATAACATTGGGCAAACACCCTGAAGTTCATATGTATATATATATATATATTAAAAAAAAAAAACAGTTACTCACCCTTCAAAATTGCTGTGAAAATTAGCAATGATGTATTCACTGTTATTCATTGCTATGTCTGGCACATAACAGGTGCTGAGTGCATGGCAGTCATGGACCCACTACGACCATGGCGGATACTACAATTACTAACCATGTGTCCTCAGTTCAGAAAGTGGTGGTGACAGAGTATGAACTGGGGAAGACTTGAGTTGAACTCCTGGCTTCTTCTTGCTGGGAGGGAGCATTTCTTAAGAAATCATTTTGGCATCACAAGCATCTACCATAGTGCCTATGTACACTATGGGTACTTAATACATGTTAAGGGAAGGGGCTTGGAGCTCTATCCTTTAACTTCCCTGAGACTCAGTATCTTCATCTATAAGATGGGGATAAATAATGGTACCTAGGGAGTAAGTTATGAGGCCCCAATGAGAACCTATCAATAGCTCTTTACATATTACCAAGTGTTATATAGATGTTGGGTATTACTATCATTGGAACAAAATAAAATGCATAGTATAAGAACATTTCTATATCCATGAAACAATAATTCCCCATTCCCCCGTCCATGGTAACCTGTAATCTACTTTCTGTCTCTATGTCTTAGTCTAGATATTTCATATAAGTGCAGTCACACAATATTTGTCCTTTTGTGTCTGGTTTATTTTCCTTAGCATAATGTTTTCAAGTTCTAATCCCAGCTCTGCCACTGGGCAATATTACGTGAGCTTTGTTTCCTCACCTGTAAAATAGGGATTAACCTCGGGATTCACGGGAGGTTTAAATGAGTGATAGAGGTTAAAGGGTCTGACAGATAACAGAAGCTTTTGGATAAAGTATCTCTTAGGGGGTCTCTTAAAGAACCTCCAATCCTAGTTTCAATAAACCAAAACTCTTACAGCAGGGAAGAGACTGATTGTGTCTGAATTTTTCAGCCCACATGAAGTCTTCAAGGTTCATTTATGTTGTAGAATGTATCAGGACTTCATTCCCTTTCATGGCTGAATAACATTCCATTGTGTGGATATACCACATTTTGCTTATCCATTTAACTGTTGATGGATACTTGGGATGCTGTTTGGAGGTGAGGGGAAAGTTTTCGTAATGGATAGTGGTGATGGTAGCACAACATGAATGTAATTAATATTCCTGAACTGTATGCAGGAAAGTGACTAAAATGGAGAATTTTGTGCTGTTGTGTTAACATACCAAAGAAAAAGAATATTGCTATAAATATCTAAAAACAATCATGCCACCGTCCTTTAGGATTTTGTCTTTGTAAACTTTCAGCTACCATGCCCTAGCCTGACTCCATACTTAAAGGGTGGATAAGACAGGAGTCATTAACCCTGCTGGACAGATATCCAGAGAGAATATGGTTCACCTAAGGTGGCAAATCATAAACATGGCTGATACTCATTCAGAGCCCAGGTCTCTAGACTGCCAGTCTGATCATGCCTCTAGACAATGTGGTCAAAACTCCTATTTTATCATGATACAGTTGGAGATGAGATCTCTGAGGTTCAGAAAAAAATTCATTCAGAGAAAAATCCTCATTCCTCAGCCAAGTGTCCCAGCAAGGATGTTTTTCAAGTTAATTAATTTAAATTCCATATTCTTGTACATAGCAATCCATCCGGGTTGGCTTTGGGACAACTTTATGGCAACTTTGTGGCTGCTGTTTTCTAGCTGCCCTAAGCATAGCGTGGTATGGCCAGATCTACTGGCAATTCCAGCTACATGTTGGACACTGACGGCGTGATTGATTCCTCTTCAGATTCAATTTCTACTGGCTCTTTTCCTATGGCAGTGCTCTTAGAATTCTGGCCATAAATCCTTTAGAAAATCTAATGAAAACCTCCAGACTTTCTCCCCAGGTGAAAAATTTGGCATACGGTGATCAGACATTGCATGTTGGTAACTTGCTCTCTTTCTGTCAAGTCTTGCAGCCTCTGCTTTCCAATTCAGCAGACTGCTCAATCCTTCACATTTAAAATATCTTTGGGTGGAGGAGGAGGTAAGAAACTGGAAAAAGTCTGATAAGCCAGGAAGTTCTGTGCTGAGAAGCGTAAATGGCTCAACCCCAGAGGGGAGATTTTCAGCCCTTCAGCCCAGTAGGACTAATTACTTAGATAGGCATTATCACAAGCCAGAAAGGATCCAGAGTTCTGAATGGTCCCCTTCAGAGGGGACGAGAAGTGGCTGTACAAATGCAGAAGTTCTTGCTATTTTGCTCCCCTAGAGGGAGCTGAAATAGTGTATAGGGGATCTGTATTTTTTTTCCACCTATTCAGTATCCAATTCTTCCTTTTTCTGTTAATAATATTATAATTATGATTTTTCTCTGGGGGAACCACTTCCCCTATACTTTTAAATAACTGACCTCAGTCCCTTTCTCAGAGGTGGGATCTTCAGAAAATTCTAATCCCTCCATTTATCACCCTACAATGATAATTGATTCACTCAAATAGACCAGTGAATCTTGAGACTTGCAAAATCTGTTGGAAAAAAAAGCAGGCCTGCTTTCCACTGCATTTGCTAACCTGGTAGTAAAATTTCTGGGGGTCATCTTGTCACTTTGACAGGAAAGCCTGCTTGAGAATGAGGTCAATATAAAGGAAAGCAGGTTGGAGGAATGGTGAGAGACTGAGTCAATGTAACATTGGTTGAGCTCCTGGATCCATCTGTGCCTGAAGCCAGACACTCCAGGACTCTGGAGTTATATAAGCTAGTGGATTTCCTTTTTTGCTTCCTCTGGTTTCTACGAGGTTTCTGTCAATGCTACAAAGAGTCCTCACACAGAGCTGGTAAAGGAGAAGAGCTGGGCACTGCCACACTCTACCTGGCCAGGTAATCATCGTAAGGATAATGGATGCAGGAAGCCTGGCTTCATTCACCCTTACAATGCACAGGGAGTTCTTTTCCAGTAAGGCTGACTTAATGTATAGAAACTCATAGATTTGAAGCCAGATAGCCTGGAGTTCACATTCTGACTCCAAAAGTCATGAGACATATTGGGTCTTACCTGTCTCTTCTCTAATGTGGAAATAATAAGATATAGCCTACACTATAAAGTTACTTTTAAAATTAAATGAGGTAATACATGTCCCAGTGCTGTAGTACAATGCCTGGCCTAGAAGAGATACCCTAAAAATGACAGCTTTTATTGTTTCAATTTTAATTTCAATTTCATTTGTGGCCATGGAACTGAAGGCTTAGGATTCTATAAAGCCACAGAATACCCAAAGTCACCAGTGGGATCTAGGCTTTTAAAAGCACAGCGTGAAAAAACAAACAGCACAATGTGCTCCCAGTTGTCCAGACTTCATCAAAGCAGGTAGTTTCCATAGTCTTTTTAGCCTATTGGCAAAACCCCACTTGTGCTCCTTCAAACCAAACTATTCACAGCATCTTGGGGAAAACCATGATTACAGAAATGGAGGCAGGAAACTAGAAAGACAAACTAGGCTTTGAGGGCAAACAGATCTAGCTTCAAAGCACAGTTCTACTCTTTTATTTAGCTAAGTGTCCCTGAACCAATCATTTCCTCTCTCAGCTTCCGAGAAGATAAAATATGGGGAATATCATATCTATTTTTCCTAATCTGTGAGGAGTAAACAAGGTGAGGTACGTAAAAAGCCAGGCAAAGCACGGAGTAGACTCTTTACAATAATAGTTATTATTGGCGACAACCCGCCTTGAATTACCTTCCCTTCGTCTCCTCATATCGAAGGCGCAATCTAACCTTCTCTGCCAACTGATTGTTGCTGCTGGTGCCGAACTGGAGGAGAAGAACAAAGCCTGGAATTATATGGCTATTGTGGCCAGTGCTGAATTGGGTTTCAGAAGAGACTTGACAGCTTGAGTGGGAAGCAGCTAAGAATAGCCCCCCGATTATTAGGCTGGCTGAGCGAATGGCAAAGAAGCTAGTAAAGCAAAATACTCAACCCCAAACTTAGACATTCATCACACTTCTAGAAGAGAAACCAAGGACCCAGAATATCAACTTGCAGCCCCAAACGGCTCAGAGCCAATTCAAGCCACAGAAGCATGGAGGACAGCTGGTGAGGAGAAAAAAGGGACAGCCAATGAACAAGAAAGCCATTCTGGGGATACCGGAGAGAGTCAACCAAAAACTCAGGGAGGCTGTAGTTGGTCGTGAAACATGGGGTGAACACAGAGAGGTCTTGGGACTTGGAAGGAGGCACACGGTTTCTTGATCAACACTTTGGAAGCACAGGTGGCTTGTGGCTAGACACATGGGTGAGGTATGGGGGAAAAGGGGACAGCTACAAGGCTCACCCGATCACGTAGGGACATAGCTTCTCTTCACGAATGGGAACACAGCTATAGAAATCAGATAGGAATAGCATTCAGCCTCAGAGGCTGGGAGGAAGGTTTGTTCAAAGTCATCTGCTCTAGTGAAATGACAGTTCTTCAAAAGTTACAGATCCCTGTGAGCCAGTCCTCCCCTGGCTGATGCTTTCACAAGCTATGGGCGACTTGATGGCACTTTCGCTATTCATTACAACAACCAGCTTGAGCTTTTCAACTGGGAGTCAAGCAGCTGTCTGAAAGCTGTATGCATTGTTTTGGGACTAACAAGAGGAAAATATCCTTTGCCTTCCAGCTGGTGAAAGAAAAACAGAATGGAGCTGCAAAATAGGATAAAAGAAACAGAGAAAGACACCTCGTCCTTCAAAAATGCTTTCTGTGCTGCATCGAGAGATGCAAGAGCCTGGCCAGGCAACACTCCAGATCCTGGAGCCAGAGCTGCCCTTTCCCCCACACCATTATCTCGTATCATCCCAGGACCAGGAGATCTGTAATACAGAGAGCATGACGTCCAGAGGGCTGTTAGCAGCCAGCCTCACAGACGGCCCCTGGCCAGTTCTTTGGGTGAGGGACTAGAAGGCTCACTTCCCAGCAGCCTGTGTTGGTTTGAGAAGAGCAGGTGGGGCCGAGCTCCTTCCACAGACTCTGGCTTAAAAGGCCTGAGGTCCACAGTGGCATGCACTGCGCACTCACACTTCCTGAGATGTCCGTTTGGGAGCTCGTGTCCAGGTACTGTTTGGGCAATGGGAAGCCCGAACTCTCCAGAGAGCTGCTGCTGGACCACAGGTCTGAGTGGGACCCTCTGTCGGTGTGGAAGCCATCCTTCAGCATGGCAAGCGTCTGAAAGGGGACAAGGGCAGGGTTAGGAACGTGCTTTCCTAGGACGGGGCTCTGGGCAAGCCATACTCCATAGGCTTTCCTCTCCACCTTTATTTGGGAACCCCTTGCTCACCCCAGACATCATACTTCCCCTGTGATAAAGAGCTAGCAGTAAGAGGGAACTTAGTAGGTTCAGATGATCTGCTGGGCCCTTTTCCTGGGAGAGGCCAGTGTGGACATTGGCTCTGGAGCCAGACCGCTAGAGTTAGAATTCCTACTCTGTACTTCCTTGCTGTGTGATTTGAGCTAGTAAATTAACCTCTCTATGCTTCAGTTTACTCTCCTGTAAAATGGGAATAAAATAAGTATCTCACAGGGTTACAAGACTGATGAAATGAGATGACAAGCGTAAAGCACGAGTACAACCAACACTCAGTAACTGTGAGCTCTACCATTCTTGACAGTCATAATGTTATGATGATTCCCATTTTACTGGTGAGGGAATTGTCACATGAAGAAACTGGCAAGTGACAGAGCCAGGACCTGGACCTGGTCTATCTGATTTAAAACTCTGTTCTTAACCATTATATCATGATGGGAACACAACCTCACAACCTCACAGTCCACCTTGTTTGGACTTCACTGGGCTGCTGTCTTGGGCAGGAGCTTCAGAATTAGTCTGTCTGTCATTAAGCAGAAAGTGTCCTTCACTAAGTCTTTATAGCATCTCTGAGTCTCAAACTCCTAATCTGTAGAAGGGAATGATAATAAAATATCTCAGAGGTCGGGGAAGTTTCTATGTGGGGAGGTGATATGCCCAGGGGTTAAGAGAATGAGCTTTTGAGTGAGAATGGTGGCTCTACCACTTACTCTCAGAGTTTTCCAAACTTTATCGGTATAATGGGGATAAGTTAGGGTTGCTGCAAGAGATAAGTGAGACACGGTGCATGCAACGCTCTTGGCACAACTGCCTGGCACGGTAAGTAATATCTATCATCATTTGTTCAGCTCCCAGCATTAAGTTATTACATGCAATTAAATGCCTATAAAGATGCTACAAAACCACCTCCCTCGACTTGTTTCCCTGAAAAATAAGCCAATTGGTTGGAGCTAGTGGCAAGAATGTGGCCTAAGATGGTTCCAGTTCCAACTTTGCCATTTATAAGAGCTGTGTGACCTTGAACCTTGAACAAGTCGCTTCTAAGCCTACATTTTCTCCTCTGCAATGGAACCCAAACCCC
Source organism: Myrmecophaga tridactyla (assembly GCA_004026745.1). Taxonomy (NCBI): domain Eukaryota; kingdom Metazoa; phylum Chordata; class Mammalia; order Pilosa; family Myrmecophagidae; genus Myrmecophaga; species Myrmecophaga tridactyla. The sequence continues at coordinate 11,187 of PVIY010046696.1, forward strand.
AAGGAGACTAGTCATAAGAACCCAGGATCTATGCAGCACGTGGGAATAGACCGCACATATCCTGGCACTCAGGGCTGCTCAGGAAAAATCCGCCCCTTGGATACAGGGCCCATTTTCATGAAGAAGTTACCTTAATGAGATCTTGCTTTTCCTTTTCTCCACAGGTGATGGCCTTTTTGATGGCTTTTGTTTCTCTCAAGACAGCCTGGGCTTCCTCCAGTTTGTAGCTGCCCTGAGCATCAGACATTTTCTTATCGATTCTAGGCAAGAGTTAATGCAATAGATCAGATAAAGATATAACCAGGGATGGGGGACGGGGGTCCCCAGGGGAAAAGCATAAACCCTAGTACATCAGTCCCTCAGAGTCTTCTTTGTACACCCTTCCCCACTCCCAGAGTCCTCTGTGGGGACAGCCCCTGAAATTGCAAGTGCCCTAGTGTGTGGCTATATAAGTGACACTGTTCCTGCAGCCTAGGGCCCTTTAAGCCTCAGCTCCCACTGTCTTCCCTGACCAGCTCCCTGGGTCCTCCAGGTAGGGCTAGGGGTCCTGACCCTGCACACATCAGGCTGTGCTATGATTAACAGTTTATTTAGCAGTAACCCTGATGGGCTTGTCAACAGACATAGGGTTAAACAGGTTTGAGTCGTTTTGGGATCTGGCATAGAACTTAATGCTGGTTTGTCAACCTCGGCAGCCTGGACATTTTGGGTCCAGATCGTTCTCTGCCGTGACAGACTCTTCTGTGTACCGTGGGCTGCTGGGCGGCATCCCTGGCCTCTACCCATCAGATGCCAGAAGCGCCACCCTCCAGCCGCCAGGACGAAAACTGCCCGCAGACATTGCCAAGTGTCCCCCTGGGGGGTGGGGGTGCAGGTGAAATCACTCCTGCTTGAGAGTCACCGCTTTTAATACGCATGTGTTGAATTAATGGACACAGAGAAAGAAAGGTTAAATGGAAGACAATCCCAAGCCCTACTTCTTGGTTGTGTGGCCTTGGGCATGGTTCTCAAGCACACGGAGACTTTCCTGAGACTTTTCCTCCTCGAAGGAAACAGGGACCACGTCACACCCAGCCTATGAGCAAGGGGGTGTCAGCAACGTCCAGTGGGATAAAGGGTGGAGCATCACGCGGGGAACTAAGAAGCAACTGTACACACGTAAGGGATTAAAAGGCTTCCGGCCCAGAGAGGTGATCGGCTTATCCAGGCACTCCATTTTGACAGGGTGGAAAAGGGTAAAAAGAATCGAAGGGTCTCGATGATGTCGATCTCTGGAGGTCAGCCCAAACCAGCGATGGGCGTGGGGTGGGAGTGGGGGCATGTCAGACCTCTGGGGGAAGGAGGACGGGCGGTAGGGAAAAGGCTCCAAGGGCAGCGATAAATGTTTAACTGCCTCACACTTTTGCCAGAGGCGAGACCTGAGGTTATAATCCACGGTGAAGAAAAGGAAGCTTTGCAGTCTGAGGGAACACCATAAACCCATTATTTCAGGATGATAAACCGATAAACCGTTCACAGGCATTCCTTTCTGGTTCTGTGCTGGAGGCCAAGTTGTCCTGGGCTAAAAATAAGCTGAGGGGGGGAATCACTGAGGGGAGCAGGTTCTCAGGCTGCCCTCATCGTCTGCGCCTCAGAGGGAGGAGGAGAGAGGGCCGGGGCACGTCTCCACACAGCCCTCCCCCTTCCGTTATTTCAGCCTCTGTGGAGGGAAAACAAAGCCCCATTTATGTCTCCCCACTATAAAAATAGCCTGTCTTTTCCCTTTGAGGACTTGGGCCTGGGCAGGCCTGCCAGGTCAGCTAAGACAGGTCTCAGATTTAATAAAAAAAAAAAAATTAGTCTCCCCAGAGTTTTCCCCTCAGAGTTCTGAGCCTGAGATGCGCTGTGGGAATGGGGGTCACCCAGAGGAGGTAGGCCTGCCGGACAGGGGGTGCAGGGGAGCCCTGATGTCTGCTTGAGCATGTCCAGGGGCTCTGGGGAGGGGACTGTGCCCAGCTGCTCTCTGCCAACTGGGTGACAATGGGTTTGAATCGCCAGCAGGATGGGACAGAAGAGGCTTGTCTGTTGGGCCGCGGGGCTTCTCCGACAGGCTCTACCTGATTTCTTTCGGGGGCCTTAGCAACCGGGCTCTGGAATTTGGCTCCACAGAGCAGTTCCAAGAGGGGACACTCTTGGGATGAAGCAGGGAGACAGAACAAAGGTTCACCATTATGTGTTCAGTGAAGGAATCTTTTTTTTAAGGGAAAGAAAAGTGGTGCGTGTGTGGGTAGGGTGGGGGGGATGTCCGTATTGTACGTTTTCCAAATTATGCAGCTTTCCTTTCTCTCAGAAATTCAGAGTTTCTCACACACCCACGGGAAAGCCACAGAGAAGGAGGATGAAGGCTTTGACAGTAGCGGATGATTCTTCATCTGGCCCCGATACCTCTAACCTGTGTAGGGCAACTCGCATGATGTGTAGAAAGAAGCCCCCTTGCCCTCCTCCCACTGTGACAATCTGCCAAGTGTCACATCTTTCCTACTGCAAGGGCTCCCGAAAGCTGATGGGCCCAAGCCCCAAGTTTTTGTTTTGATTTTCCATCCCGTCTCAGAGCTATCCTTCAATCCTCATCAACTTTTTTCTTTCTTTTTAGGACTGGGGTTGCTGGACAGGAACTGAATAAATAGGTAAGTTTCACCCTCCTCTAATAGTCTGCAAAGAGAGGAGGCTAAGAAATAGGAGTGGCTGGATCATCAAGGGAGCCAGCAAGAGGCCTTATGCTCTTTGGGTATGGAAGAGGTGCTGTGTGGGATGAGGCCAGGAAAGGAGGTTTTAGGGGATGAGCTTCAAACCCCACTAATATTGGACTCCGATCCCAGCTCTGATCTTGGGTATAGTTTTTTTACTCCATCAGTGTCTATCTACATCATTAACATATGGCAAAACAAAAACCTCTCTTGAGGGGGTGAAGAGATGAAATGAGGTGATGGACATCATGTGCTTATCCAGCACAGCTTCTAGCCCGGGGCAGAAATAGAATTCATTCCCTTCCCAAGTCCAAGCAGTCAACTAACTGGAGGCCATCTCTCCACTCTTCCTCCCCTCCCGTCCCCACCCTGCAGCCCCCCCGCCCAGCCCTCCCAGCTCTCACTAAGTACCAGGTACTGTGCTATGCATTTGACATGGATTTTTCCAGTTGAATCTCTACGACCATTTATTTTTTTCAGAAAAAGCAACTGGAGCTGAGAGGGGTTAAGTCACTTTTCCAAGGTGCCAAAGAACTGGGATTTATTTCAACCCAGGCCATCTGCCTCTTGAGGCCAAATTCTTAACCCTCAGTGCAAGAGGTCTGCTGTAAAGCAGACACCTCCTCCACCGCGAGCAAGGAGCCAGGCTTCCGGCTACCCACAGAGCAGCCTGCCAGAGGCCAGGTGGAGTCTTATCGGGCCTTGATATCAAACGTCCGGGCAGGGGGAGGAAAAAAGGAGGCTTGTCTTTAGAGTTTCAGCATCAGTTTACCAAACGACAAGGGTTTTCAATGCTGCTACAGGGTGACAAAGTGGTAAAACAGGTTTGCGGCGGCTCTGAGGATAATGGGAAGTGTTCTAACCAGAAGCTCTGGAGGACTGTGAGGGGGGTGGTGAGGGGAAGGCACATTGGGTAAGATTATGTGGGCAGTGAGCAGCCCTTAAACCATGTGCTCAGAAGCTGTCTCACCACTAGAAAGTGGGGAACTGAGGCTACTGCTCTGCAGGAGCTCACATTTTTGCCCTGTCCTTGACACTTCTTAAGATTGCCAAGAAGCATAAAGCATGGTTTCTGATCTTAAGGGGCTTTAGAATCTGGCTTAAGAGACAGAATTCAATTATATATACATGGTATAGACTTACACATACAAAACATATAAAGTCATAATTTATAATAATTTGTAATACAAAATACAAAATAAAAGATTATACACTATTTATCATACAAAGCCACAATTTCTTCTACCAGACATTGGGGTGGATTCATGGCAGCTCATCACAGGCAGTGGGGACCTGAAGGGTGGGACAATGTGAAAAAGAATCAACTGCGCCTTGACTGATGGCCGCTGCTCCCTCAACTTATAGGGTTTGGGGACAGACATCCAAAGGCTTGGGACTGTGGCCACAGAGCAGTGGGGGTGGAATTGTGGTTTCCTGGATGAGGAAAAGGTCCCGTTGTGGGGGGAGGATGAGCACGTGACTACAGAAGCAGCTGTCCATATGGATGTGGCCTTCCTGGGACTCCAGACGAGGATTCCCTCAGAACAGAGAAATCCACTGCTGGGGGTCCTCCCTGGAGATTCAGGCGGGGCTACCAGGTAACTGCTATAATGAGGGCTCCACGAGCCCATCGCAGCTACTGAAACAGACCCACTGAACAAGTCACGGTTATACGCTGTGGTTCATGATTAGAATAAGCTAAGATTTACTGAGTACACATCATGTGATTTGTTTCTTCATCTATAAAATGGGGTTAGTAAAAGAACAGCCCTTGGGAGTTGCTATGAGGATCAAAAACGAGAATACCAATGCAGAAACACTGAATGCATTTTCAGGCACAGAATAACTGCTCAACAAATCCTAGCTAGTATAACCATGATAATCACTACACATCTGCTCTTCAGAAACACAGAGTTGCATCTTATTTGGCTGCAAGTCAGCTTCTAAATGTTAACATTCCATTTGGTCAAAGACGTCCTGGAGACTCTTTAAGTCAGTCATCACGTACAGTATAAATGGCATTGTGCATACGTTTCCAGTATTTTATTTGATGTTGGAATAGATCATTGTTCCTTCGGTGAAGCACTGGTAGAAGTAGCTGCTCTCTTTTAGGGGCCATGGGAAAAAGGGAAATAATTGGATCTACTTGAAGAGAAGAGATGTGCACAGGGAGATGCTCAACAATATTGGTTCTATGAATGGATAGTAAAACCCAATTGTGTGGAACAGACTCTACAAGCTTCAGGCATTCAGAGGATGATGAGAGTTCTGTGGTCCAGACCCTAACCTTTGGTGACAATATGTTCAGTAAATGTCAGTGGAATAGAAATTGAATTGACTGATTCGAGAGCCACATTTTGAGAAGGGAAGAAAGGGATTGAAGGAGAAAGAGAGAGAGAGGAGCCAAGCATAGAGAAGGCAGCAGGGGAGCATGGATACGGCCAATCCTTGTGCTCTGATGGGCTGGAGGGGGCCTTACTTTTTCAAGGTCTGGAAGCCGCGCTCTTTGAACTGTAGCTCTTGCTGGAGATGAACCATCTCCCTCTTCAGCTTGTTGACCTGGATGGCAGAAGACGACAGGCGGCCAGGTTAGAGGCTGAAACTGAGCTGCAGGCTGCTGTTTTCCTGAAGGGGCAGCTAGAGCATGAACCCAGAGCCCCCCCACTGCCCCTGGATAACATAGAGACTCAGGTCAAAAATCCCTTGGGCCATACTAGTTGCAACAACCTCCCTTCACCAATACTGGCCTTGGTCTCTTCAGTTGCCTACTCTGTTGGCATCCCACTCTGACTTTCCCATACCTCATACTTAACCACTTCCCTCTCCAGGGAAACTGGACATGGCCAGGACCTGGTTGACCTGGGATAGAATCTGGCCTTACTACTTCCTAGCTGGGTGACCTGAACCATCTAGCTTCTTAGAAGCTTATTCTCCTGTCCTGACTGAGCAGGATGATGGCAGTTCCCAGGATTGTGTATTGCTTAAGGCAGGTGAGGGATATGGAAATGCACTGTATGCAGGTGAGAGGTAATATCACAACTAAGGAAGGAAGACATGGCCCAGAAGCTAGATCCAGCCATCAGGAATGCTTTGTTTAGCCTGCATGGTATTATTTAAATTTTTAAATAATCAGTTGCTGGTAACTAAGTATTGAGATATTTCACATATAAGTCTAGATATATAGTTTCCTTCTAAAACAATCTGATGATGTGTCCCCTTTAGACAGGACACATCCCTCTAGGGTACACAGTCCCCACCAATCCCTACTGCCTCACACCCAGCCCGCTTTCCCCATTTGTTTTCTTGTAGGCATCCGAGCTTGTGGAACCTACCTTGAGTTTAATTAAACCAGAATTCAAAATACTGACTTTGAGTAAGTCACTGAAGTGCTGTGCCTCAGTTTCCACATCAGTAAAACGGGGATAATAATATCCATGTTCCAAGGTAACCATGAAGATTAAATAATATAAAATAAGTAGGAGCTAGGGAGATAGTGTCTCCCTAAGTTTTAAAGTACATTAAAACTTCTGAGTAAGGCCTAAGTCCCTTGTGACTTTGGGTAAGTTACTTAACTCCCCTATACCTTTGTTTCTTCATTTTTTAATGAAAGTAACTACTTCCTGGGGTTGCCATAAGGACATGAGATAATATACTTGAAGACTTTAGTACTGTGCTCAGTATATGATGATTACTTATGAAACAGGAGCTCATGTAAGCATTACGGCTGCCATCCCTGCTACTGCCATCACTACACTGGCATCATTTTGGGCTTGCTGGTCAGGACTGGAAGCCGTGGCCTGGCTGAAGCATCTACTTTGGCCCTCTTGGTGGGCTCTTGGCCTAAGGTTGCCTGGGTGACCCCCGTCATTGGCACAGGGGAAGAGGCCATACCCGGGATTTTGCAGTGGCAATTTCAGCTTTCAGGATCTCAGGGTCATACTTAGAACTGGATGATGAACCAGAGACCACTGCAATGAGAAAGAAAAAATTATGTATTTCAGTAGAAGGAACACATTTTTGCCAAAGTTGGCTTATTTGGCCATCCAAGTAAACCCAGTAAGTAATAACTAATAGTAAACAATCTAAACGTCCACTTAAGGGAAATACGTTAAAGAAATGTGGTCCAGGCATGAAGTGGGAACTACACAACTTATGTAGTTTAAAATGATGGTGCAGAAGAATACTGAATGACAAAGGGAAATGTCCAAAACATATTTTTATATGAAAAACTAATTTATAAAAAATACAAAGAAAATTTAGATTAGGAAAAAAACACAGTTTAAAAACATATATGCATACATATGCATCTAAAAAAAGACTGGAAAGCTATATACCAAAATGGTAACACTGGTAGGTAGAGCACTGGATAATGAATGTGATTAAATTCT